>PVKS010022672.1:0-33403 GCA_004027875.1 Aplodontia rufa
TTTTTTTTTTTTTTTTTTTTTTTTTTTTTTTTTTTTTTTTTTTTTTTTTTTTTTTTTTTTTTTTTTTTTTTTTTTTTTTTTTTTTTTTTTTTTTTTTTTTTTTTTTTTTTTTTTTTTTTTTTTTTTTTTTTTTTTTTTTTTTAGGCTAAGTCTATTAGGATTCCTTTGAGTTTCCTGGATCAGGATGTTCATCTTTCTCAAGACTTGGAATATTTTCAGCAATCATTTTACTGAATGTTTTCGACATCTTCCATTTTCATTAGACTCACCTTGTGTTGACATCAAATGTTTTATTTATTTATTCAAATTGCTAGTTTCCTGGTTCTCAGTGTACCCATTACTTTCTCTTGTAACCTGGTCATGTTATCTATTAGAGCATTCTCGATTCTATACTGGTCAGGGCCGTCCACCTAATATGCATGAGTTGGGGTGCCTCAGATCTTTGGGGACAAAGAGGCACTCTGGGCTATGCTGTTTGTGGCAATGTGCCTTTCCAATTCTCCCTAGGTTGAAGGTTTTGGTAGTAGATTCTCAAAGTCAGAAAAGTACTACAAGGTTTGGAATTTGATGTAGGATGTCTGCCAGTGGAAAGGTGAGAATGTTTCCAGGGGTGAGTGTGCCTTGTATTGGGCTCCATCTTGTAAGCACCCTCTAACTAGCTGATGTTTCTGAATGGATATTAGGAGATTCAGAGATTCAGGAACAAGATGTTTACAGCTGGACTACTTTCATTAGTGGAATCCTGTTGTCACTGTCACTGTTTTCTTTCTTCTGTAGCCCAATTCCTCTTGCAGATTCTGCCTTAGTACCCAGTATCTCTGGATGTGTAATAAGAGCCCCAAATCCATGGAAATAAAGAGGCTTTCTAGCCTAGCTGTCATATAATAGAAAACCCTTTGTGAGTGCTGCACATTCATGCCAGTATCACTCAGTGAGAGGAGAGTCTCAGATTAAAGGATAAAGAGACATTCTGGATTGATATTGACTGTGGCATATGCTACTGGCCTTACTAGACATTTTCATCAATTATTCCAGTTTTAGCTTGTTGAAGAATTGACTTACATGAATGGCCTTCTGTTGCAATGTTGGACACTGGAACTGCCAGTTCCAGTTCCACCTTGTTCTATTAGGTGTATTTCTAAAATTATCTATTGCTATGTTCTTCCTCTAGTTCTACCACTCAGATCAAGTTAGTTTGCCTCTTTGCTTCTTTCCTAGTTATGTTCTAGCAGTTTCTCTCATTGTTTCCAGTCTCTAAATCTGTACTTAGAAGAAAAGAACAGGGAGAAAATTATGTATGGTCAAGGAGGAGAAAAGAGTGAAAATAATGACACTGAGATTTAGAGAAAAAAAGTTTGGGTGACAGGAACTAAAATATGTTTGGCTGCACCAGGTAGGACACAGACCTTGACATACTTTCAGTTTTATATTAGTTGCACTGAAGAATCTTAAGCAGAGGTATAATTTATTATGATTTATAACTTTAAGTAAAAGCTTACCTTTATTACAATATGAAAAATAAATTGAGAAATGGTAAACACAGAAGCAGGTTGACAGCATCACAGGTATTTTACTAGTTTACATGGTGGTTTAGCCCAGGGTAATATTGGATATGGAGAGAATTTGATAGATTTAATATTTATATCACTTAAATTTGATGGTCCTAGGTGATGAACATTATTAGAACAGTATTAAAGAACTGGCCTCTTGACACCAAACTTGGTCCCCATCACTAAGAAAAAAACAAAATGAAAGAAAACAAAACAAAATGGTGCCAAGATTTTCCATATTACAATGGGTTTTTAGAAAAATATTTCTGTGATTATCACACCAATTTGCTTTGTTCATTTTATCTGTTTAAGATGCTAATGCATGTGGTATTTTAATCCTTAAAAGGAAAATATATATCTATAGTAACTGACATTTAAAGGTCCAACCATAGTTCTTAGCTTCCAACATAACAACTCCTCAAAATAAAACTTATGGTCAACCTTGGTAATTCAGTCAGGGTGTTTATTCTTTAACAATCAACAACTAAATTAACAATGCAAAAAAATCAAACAAGTAAACAAAATAAAATTAAGCTGATTCTTTGGAGCAGTAATAATTTTATACTCTCAGTGTTTTTTTTCATATAATCACATATTAAGGACAATGTAATAGTAAATGAGTAAATGCATTTTCTCATACAAATTTATTTGACTTCATAAACAAAATCATCTGAATTGTCTATCAAGGTAGGAATACTTAAAATTTAGTTAAGTTCATGTCTTACATCCCAGCTTTCATATTTTTTTCAAGAGAGAGGGACAGTGATAGAGACAGAGAAAGAGAGAAACAACTTTATTTAGTTTTTCACATGGCCTTAGTTGCTCCAACACTTACCCAGGTCCTTGTGCTTGCCAGGCAAGCGTCGAAACCGCTGAGCCACCTCTCCAGCCCCCCAGCTTTCGTATTTTTATGCTCTCTCATCAGATCCTATTATTTCATTGAAAGTAATTAGTTCTCTCTTACATTACTTATTCTCATTTTCTATGTAAAACATATGGAATTGCATGCTACACCCAATATTAATTCAGTCAGGTAATATCTAAATCTACACTATTTTTAAAGTACAGTCTATTCCTTTTATTAATTCATTTCATAAACTCACTATTATTCTAGCACAAGTACAAAATTTAGAATATTACATCTTCAAGAACTTTGTGTTATCATTTTTGTTTTTCATCTATCTTTTCTCTTTATTTTTTTTTTTCTAGGGCTGAGGACTGAACTCAGGGCCTTGCACATGCTAGGCAAGCACTCTGCCACTGAGCTAAATCCCCAACCCCATATCTACCTTCTCTTATAATGCTGAAAATTGTTATAAAGAATTAAAAATGAAAATATGTACACATAATGTGAAGTGTTTGAATATAAAACACTTTAAATGGCCGTATTTGTCCATATGAATGGCTTCCTCTGACTTAATTGGAGGGAACAGATAGCCTACAACGTGGTTAATTGAACACAAACTTTGAGTTATCCCTCAGAATACAATGTCATTGTGCTGTGGTGTTTTAGAGAAATGACCTTTTTTTATATTTTTTACAACAGTTTTGTTAATTGAGGTCAGCTGAATTTCAAAGAATTAACAGGTGCTTCCTCTTCACCTCTTTAGAGATCTGGGAACCGAGGCTTGTGGTGCAAAGATGGCCAAGTCCAAGAAAGTCCAAGAACCACACTATGCACAACCAGTCCCGAAAA
This sequence comes from Aplodontia rufa, assembly GCA_004027875.1. NCBI lineage: Eukaryota > Metazoa > Chordata > Mammalia > Rodentia > Aplodontiidae > Aplodontia > Aplodontia rufa. The sequence continues at coordinate 3,247 of PVKS010022672.1, forward strand.
TGGCAGAGAAGTGGCATCAAGAAACCTCGATCACAAAGATATGAATCTCCTAAGAGGGGAGACCCCAACTTCCTGAGAAATGTATGTTTTGCCAAGAATCACAACAAGAAGGACCTGAAAAAGAAGCAGGCAAACAATCCAAGGCCATGAGTATACGAGTAGAGGCCATCAAGGCCCTTGTAAAGCCTAAGGAGGATAAGCCTAAGATGCCAAGGGTGCCAGCTGCAAGCTTGATCGCCTTGCCTTCCTTGCCCACCCCACTCTTGGGAAGCATGCTCATGCCCACATTACCAAGGATAGCAAGCTCTGCTGGCCAAAGGTCAAAGCCCAAGTCAAGGCCCAGACTTCAACTCCAGCTCCAGTTTCAGCTGTGGTTCCAGCTCCAGCTCCTGCTCCAGCTCCAGCTCCAGATGCAGCTCCAGCTCCCAAAGTTGCTCCAGCTCCCAAAGGCACCCAGGTCTCCAAAGGTGCCCAGGTCCCCAAAGGTGCCCAGGTCCCCGTGAAGTCTCCAAAGTAAAAGTCTCTGTAAGTGAATGTGAGGAGAGAAGGACTGGTGTGACCCCTGGGCCCTGCATCAGCTGGTATCCTCCTGTGCTGTTTGTACAAATAAATTCAGAGGCAGGATCTATTTAAAAAAAAAAAAAAAGATTTAACATGTAAGGAAGCAGTGGTAACTTACTGAATCTTTATCTATGCTTTAAAAAAATAAATCTCAATTTTGGAAAGATCTAACCTTGATAATACCATTAACTTTAAGTTTGATCTCATTTCCTCCTACATTATTCTTATTATGTGATTATATGAAAAACACTAAAAGTTTAAAATTTTTACTACTCCATAGAAGCAGCTTAATTTTGTTTTATTTTGTTTGCGTGTTTTATTTTAGTTTTTGAAATGAAAACCATCCTGTTTTTCTATCCAGTTATCATTCTGTACATTTCTGAAATGAAATATTAATAAAAATAATAAGAAAGATGTGCCAGTTCAATGAATTGCAAGGCTAGTATCTGAAGAACCCCATGAGACATGAGTGACTGACCTTGCTAAAACTGAACACAGGAACATCATTCGGAAGTTTCTAATGCTATGTACAGATTCTGTATATGGCTATGGCATTGGTGAATGGCAAGTTCAAATGTCATTTATACTTTTTGAAAAGAAACCCCCTTCTTATTGATCTTATGATAGCATAAAATAATATTAATTGCTAATTATCTTTAAATGTCTATTAACAAAATATTAATCAAAGCATAAAGATAATTTTTTTTCTGTGAAAACAGAGGTATTCAAATCAGAAAGTGTTTTCCTCGGTCTCTAAAGACTACTAAGAAATTGAACCATGTAATACCAATTGAAGGTGAGCACAGTAACATTTACCTATAATCCCAGAGACTCAGGATACTGAGGCAGAAGGATCACAAATTCAGGCCAGCCTTAGAAATTTAGTGAAGATCTGAGCAACTTAAGGAGACCCTGTTTCAAAACAAAAAGTAAAAAGGGCTGAAGATGTGAGTCAGTGGTTAAGTACCTCTGCATTTAATACCAAGGGCACCTCCCTAAAAAATAAATTTAAATTTTCTATTGAAAACGTTTTTCTGTTTCAGAATTCATCTTTCTCCTAAAAGTATTGATTCATTTCTTCATAATACCAAATGTTCTTTTAGTCTCTCTGATGTTAATTTCTTCATAAAATCTTACTCCAGGCTTACTTCTTTTAATATTCCTTGATTATTTCTTTTCTATCTCATATGTTTAAAAATTAAGTTCCTATTAAAAATACTGATTTAATATTATACTTCTTTTCCTGCATATCTTTGTATTCTGTCTTGCTATTCGTATGGCTTAATGACACTTCATATTCATGTTAAATCCCCAATTTATTAGTCTGCCTCTGTGATAGGCTATTGCATTTTTTCTGTGGTGGTTTGTCTTATAAAAAAACTTTTTTGTCACATTAACTTTCATTCTTTTTTACTGAAGCCTGTCCAGTATTAAATTTCTTTGTTATTCTTTTATATTCCTTTTATTTTGCTATTCTTTAATTTTTCTCCTAACTGCTATATTCTGAGAATGTGTCTGTTTATTTATTTTTCTCTTTTCCATTAGGATGAGGATTTCTTTTTCTTTTTAGAGAGAAGGACAGTGAGAGAGACAGAAATTGGAAATAAGTTTTAGAAAATTTTTCCTGTTGTTCCAACACTTCATTGTGTATGTGGTGATAGGGTTTAAACCTGTATCCTTACAAATGCCATGAAAGTGCTATAATTGCTGAGCCATATTTGCTCTAGCCCCAAGATGATATCTTCTTACAGTTAGTTAACATACCATAATTCAATAATAATAGTACTTTCAAGTCTAGTACAATTAAATGTCAGTTTCCAACAAATTATGGTTAAGCAAACTAAGAAAAACAGATTGCAAGCAACCAGTTAAATATATATTGTGAATTAAATTTTTAGATTTTCAAATCAAAATAACTTAAGAGGGGGCTGGTGTGGTAGCTCAGTGATTATAGCACTTGCATGGCATGCGAGAGGACACAGATTTGAACCCCAGCACAAGGTACACAATGAAGTGTTGAAGCAATGAAAGCCACATGAAAACTAAATAGAATTAATTCTGTATTTCTCTCTCCCTTTCACTGTCCCTCTCTTTTTAAAATAAAAAATCTTACGAAGACACTCAGTTATGAGATATTCCTCAATCTCTATCTCCTGTAAGTGGCGAATATCTTCTAATTTTTATTCCTCATTTTGAAAATATCTACTGAGAAAGACAAATGTCTATTAGTCATACAGCAGTTCATTGGTGAGAGAAAACACAGTAAGCTTTATCTTCATACACATCCCAATCAATTTACAGTGGACACATGGTTTATAATATTAAGACAAAGTCTGCGGACATAATTTTTCAGTCAGAAATACTCCTGTTCCTGATCAGAGATATCTACCATGAATGTGGGAACTGAGAATATTGCCTTAAGGTTTGGCTTTATCATTTCTGATCTAAGAAACAACCACAAAACTACTGAGGTTCATAGAGAGCAGGGGATTTGAAGGTAAAGAGACTATGAACAAGACTGCTGACATTATTCAGACCAAAAGATAAAAAATAAATAAATAAAGCTGAATTAAAATGATCAGTGGAGATGAAGAATGAATTATGGACTAGAAAACTTTTTACCTTTAGAAAGGCTGAAATCAACAGCTTGATAAATGTTCAAGTGAGGAAAAACATAATTCTTCAGAAAGGCACTAAAATGCATCACTACAATGATTGTGGACTGTTGTATTGATTAAAATATAAAAGAAGAATCAATATTAAAAAGACAGTACAATCTGCTTTGAATAGTTCTCTCACTCTTATCTCCCAGTCTCTTATATTTTTCCCTGACACTTTGTTTCCTGTTTATTATTTTCCTATTTTTATCAATATTTAATTACTCTGTGGTATATACCCATAGTATAAAATGAAAAGGCTAAAGTTTGCTTATTAATCAATCTGAAATCATTTTTTGCCTCCTTTCCTAGGAGATAGTCATAGCTGTCAGTTATTTTTTTCCATATACTGAAGATTCTTGACTTCCTATATTCAGTTAGTCTAACAAGAGTTTAAAAGTTGCTACCCTACTGCAACAAGTGAAATCATGGAAACCACCAAATATACAACATGTTCAGATCCATCAAAGAAGTGACATCACAGGACAAATCACTGCCTCAATATCTGGAAAGACAGACAGGCAGATGAACTTGAAATCTCCAAGGGAGTCAGTACCAGGGAAGCAAACCTGAACTGTAAAGGATGAATTGCTAAAGACTTGGTATGGATATGCAGAGAGTTAAAAACTAAGGGGAGAAACCTGTGAGGAGTCACACTGGAACAAAACCTAGAAAGCCTCTGCACCTGGATGGAGGCCACAGCTCTGGCCCTACTGCTGCCAGGGCATACTTGCCAAAGGGGCCTCACCAGAGCTGACTCCAGCAGCCTCTGCATGTGAATGGAAGCCTCAGGTCCAGGGCCTGATGCCATACAGAGCACCCCTACCTAGGAACCCTGCTGGATCTGAATCCAGTAGCCTCTGTGCCAGTGGAACCAGATCTCAGGACCAGGGCCTAAAGGCATGTAACCACCCAGCCCCAAACTGCCTAGCCACCTTGCACATATCTAACCAGAAACAGCCCATTCTGTCCAGGTCCAGATATATTGAGTCCATACCCACTGCAAAAGATCCCAGATCCTGTGGCTGTGTTCAGGAGCCCCATTCAAGCTGAACATGAGACACCAGGACCTACCAATGCACCCCAGATGTTATGTATATACAAACCAGCAGGCTGCAATGCACCTTGAATCACAGTACTGAGACCTAGATCCATAAGGTTCAGCCAAACAAGGCTCCAGGCTGAAGCAGCTTTCTGGAAGAAAGTGGTCATCAGAGAGGTAGTGTCTGACCTGACCCTTTGTCCTGCAAAACAATAAGTACCTCCAGAACTGCCTACCTTCACTATAAGGAAACTCTATTCAAAGATTCTGACGAAGACTATCGAAATGAGGAATCAAAATAGAAAAGATTCACCTCAAGCCAACCACTCCCCATCCAAGGAACAAACAGGAAAGGAGTGAGATGAAAACCTAGAAAGAAATATCAATGATTTGATTACTATCAGGAACAATGAACTAAAAGTAGAATTAAAGAAGGGACTAACTGAGAATACTTAAGAGATGAAACATTGTATTATCAAAGAAGTAGACTTACTGAAAAAGGAAGTAATGGAACTAAAATCTTCTGTAAATCACACCAGAATAAGCATGGAAGAATTTAAAAATAGACTAACCACTATAGAAAACAGAACCTCAATCTGGAAGAAAGAACTTCTGACAATGAGATAGGCTAAGTAAGATTGAGTGCTCAGTTGACAAAAGAGAAAAAAAAAAACTCAGAGAACACAAGCTCAATTTTCAAATTGTCTGGTATGAAATCTGAAAAAATTAATCTAAGAGTAATTGGATTACAGAAAGAAATTGAAACACTAATGAAAAGTATAAAGAATATTCTCAATGAAATAAAGAAAAATTTTCCCATATCAAAATAGAGTCTGAAGTGCTCATGCAGGAAGCATGCAGGACCCTCAATAGGCCTAAATAAATGAGAAGTTCAATGAGACACATAATATTCTAAATGTATAACAGGGATATCAAATAAAAGAATATAAAAAGCAGCAAGAGAGAGATGTCAAATCACATTCAGAAGCAAACCAATAAGGATTACATCTGAATTTTCATTTCAGTCTCAAAACACAAAATTACAGAAGGAATTATTTGAATTTCTTAATAGCCACAACATGCAGCCAAGAATACTATACGCAGCAAAACTCAGCTTCATATTTTATGGGGAAATAAGAACATTTCATAAGATCAAACTTGGAGCATTCATGAACAGAAAACAAGCCTTACCAAGAATATTCAAAGGTGAACTCCAGATAGAAGAACAAGCAAAATTCCTCAAAATCCACAAAGAGAGGAAATTTAATAATAGTGCAAGCTATCAAAAGGACAACCAAGAAAGCACAGAATTCACAAATAAATCATGATGACTATGAACCACAACCACATACATAACTATCCTAACACTAAATGTGAATCGTCCCAAAACACCAATTAAAAGACACAAAGTAGAAAAGTGGATCAAAAAAACAAATCCAACATTATGCTTCATAGAGGAGACCAACCATCCAGCCAACGACATCTGCAGATTGAAGATGAAAAGATGGAAAAAAATACATCAGGTGTAAGCCCCAAGAAAGCAAATTGGAGTTGCAATTCTTATATCCAACAAAGCGGATTTCAAACAAAAATTAATAAAAAGAGATAACAAAGGTGACTACATCCTAGTAAATGGAATAATACAAAGGAAGAAATAGTCATAGTAAATATATAATCTCCAAACATGAATGCTCCCAAATATGTGGAAAAATTACTCCATAACACAAAACCACTTGTGAACCTCAATGTGTTAATATCGGGAGAATTTAATACTCACCAATTGACGGATTGTCAAAGCAAAAAACTAAAAAATAAAGAAGAGATCAGCAGTCTAAACAACTCTATAAGTCAAATGGACTTAACAGACATCTATGGAATATTCCACCCCAAATTGGCTGAGTGTACTTTGTTCTCAGCAGCACATGGATGATTCTCCAAAATGGATCATATTCTAGTTCACAAAAGAAATCTCAGCAAATATAAAAATGTGGGTATTATTCCAAGTGTTCTATCAGACCATGATGCCATTACCCTAGCAATTAATAGCAAATATCATAATAGAAAACACACATATACATGAAGATTGAACAATATACTCCATTTAATGAAAATGGATCCAAGAAGACTTGAGAGTAGAAATAAAGAAATTCTTGGATGTGAATGAGAATGAAGACACAACACATCTTAACATTTGGGTCAACATAATATGTTATTAAGGGGAAAATTTATAGCATTCAATGCCTGCAATAAAAGCCAGGAAAGACTTCAAATAAATAAGCTTATGCTCCATCTCAAATCCCTACAAAAGGAGAAGTAATCTAAGCCCAAACCAGCAGAAGACAAGAAATAGTCAAGATCAGAGCTGAAATCAATGAAATTGAGGAAAAATAAAAGAAAAAGAATTCACAAAACAAAGAGTTATTTCTTTGAAAAAAAATAAATGAAATTGATAGACTCCCAGATAATTTCACTAAAAGAAGGAGAGAATGGAGACAAATCAACAAAATCTCCAATGAAAAGGGAGTGATCTCCACTGATCCTACAGAAATCAAAAGGATTATCACAACATATTTTGAAAAACTATACTACTCCAAATTAGATAACCTGGAAGACATGTACAAATTTATAGACACATACATCTCCTAATTAAAGCAAAATGATATTGAAATGATAAACAGCCCAACAATAGTCACTGAAACCCATATAGCAATTAAAAACCTTCTAAAGAAGATAACTGCAGGACCAGATGGCTTCCTCACTGAATTTTACTACACCTATGAGGAGGAGCTAACATTTCTCCTTATTAAGAAACTCTCCCAAACACTTTTAATGAGACAACTATAACTCTGATACCAAAGCCCAACAAAGACACACACAAAAAAGAAAATTATAGACCAATATCCCTGATGAACATTGATGTAAAAATCCTTAATAAAGTTCCAAAAAACACATTCAAAAACACATCAAGAAGATAATTCATCACAATGAAGTGGGTTTCATTCCAGGGATGAAAGACTGGTTCAGCACGCACAAATAAATAAATGTGATTCATCACTTAAATAGAATTAAGAACAAAAACCATATGATCATCTCAATTGATGCAGAAAAGGCCTTCTATAAAATCCAGCACCCATTGATGCTCAAAACTTGAGAAGATAGGGATCGGAGGAACTTACCTTAATTTTGTAAAGGCAATATGTAGGAAATCCTCAGCTAGTATAATACTAAATGGATAAAAGCTGAAAGCATTTCCACTAAACTGAGGAACAAAATAAGGCTGCATACCCTCACCACTTTTATTCAATATAATCCTTGAAACCCTAGGGGGAGCCATCAAACAAGAGAAGGAAATCAAATGGATAAAAATAGGAGAGGAAGTTAAACTCTCCCCTCTGGTCCTATACCTGGAAGATCCAAAAAACTTCCCCAGAAAATTGCTTAAGCTTATAAACAGAATTAGCAATGTAGCAGGCTACAAGATCAATACCCATAAATCAATAGCTTTCACACATGCCAAGAATAATAGGGAAAAAGAAATCAGGAAATTGATCCCATTTACAATATCCTCAAAAAAATAAAGTATTTGGGAATAAATCCAACAAGAGAAGTAAAAAACCTTACAATGAAAATTATTGAACATTGAAGACAGAAATTGAAGAAGACCTGAGAAGATGGAAAGAAATTTCATGTTCTTGATTAGGCAGAAGTAATATAATCAAAATGGCCATTCTGTCAAAAGCACTATACAGATTCATTGCCATCCACATCAAAATACCAATGTCATTCTTTACAGATATAGAAAGCACAGTTCTCAAATTCATTTGGAACAACAAGAAATCCAGAATAGCCAAAACATTACTAAACAAGAAAGACAAAATAGATGGATTCACAATACCAGATCTAAAACTACACTATAGAGCTGTTGTAAGAAAAACATCATGGTTCTGGTATTAAAATAGGAATGAAAATCAATGCCATAAAATAGGATGACTCTGAGACAAACCCATACATCGTAAACATCTGATCTTTGACAAAGAGGGTCAAAATATTACATGGAGGAATGACAGCCTATTGAGCAAACAGTGCTGGACAAACTGGACAGCATTTTCAGGAAGTTGAAATTAAATCCTTGTCTCTCACCTTACAGAACAAGCAAATCAAGTTGGATCCAGGAACTAGAAATTAAACCAACTACCATACAACTGCTAGAAGAAAAAATAGGACGAATAATTCAGCATTTGGGAGTAGGCAAATATTTTCTCAACATAACTCCCAAAGCAAAATAAATAAAGAGAAAAATATATGTGTGAGATTGCACTAAACTGAAAAGCTTCTGCTCAGCCAAGGAATGGGTTAAAATTGTCAAGAGACAACCTACAGAATGGGAGATAATCAAAGCCTGTGATTGCTCTGAGAGGGCACTAACACCCAAAACTTACAAAGTACTCAAATGAAAAACACTAACAATCCAATCAATAAATGGGCCGGAGAACTAAACAGAAATTTCTCAACAGAGGACGCTGAGCAAGCCAATGAACACGTGAGAAACTGTTCTAAATCACTAGTAATTCAAGAAAAGCAAATCAAAACTACATTAAGATTTCACCTCACTCCAGTCAGACTGGCAAAGATGAAGAATACAAATAGTAACAGATTCTGAAGTGATTGTGGGGAGATAGGATCACTAGCACACCATTGGTGAGACTTCAGAATGGTTCAGCCACTCTGGAATTCAGTGTGGGATTCCTCAAAAAATTAGAGATGGATCCACCATACAACACATCTATTCCTCTTCTGGGTACTTTTCCATAGGAGTTAGAATCCGCACATTACCGTGACACAGCAAAATCAATGTTCAGAGCAGCTCCATTTACAATAGCTAAATTATAGAATCAACCCAGATGTCTCTCACTGAATAAATGGATCCAAAAGCTGTGATTATAATACATAATATAGATAATATATAATATATATACATATATATATATATTCTACTCAGCTATTAGAAATGACAATATTGAAGCCTTTAAAGGTAAATGTATGGCAATGGAAGAAATCATGCTAAGTGGAGTTAGCCAAACCCAGAGAGTCAAGGGTCAAATGTTTTTACTCATTTGTGGAGGCTGGAGCTAAACCCAGGCTCAGTGAAAGATTGTCAGACTCATTTATTGCATACACCATGGGCGTAGCTTTGCATAATCTAGGGGAATCATATTCATGTAGGTGGGGAGGAGGGAGGGAGTGGCAGAATGATGGGAGAGGGAGGGAAAATAGGGAGGGATCTAGAGAGACAACCAACAATGTAGCATACTCTTTACTCCCATAGAATTCAAATAATTCAAAAATTACATACACAATCATTTAGTTCTGTAAATTTCACAATCATTTATATATGTACATATATCTGTATATACATATATATGAATATATGTATATATATATGTGTGTGTGTGTGTGTGTGTATACATAGTCAATTATATTTGTTAGGGGCATAATACAGAAGAATAAAGAGACTGGAGTGTGGGCAGTGTTGTGGTAGCTATGGTTTACAATCAAATGCATGTCATATATTATTTTATACACATTTATGATTGTAAAACTACTCAGCACTTAATAAAAAATAAGGGAAGAGACAATCACATCATTGTCTTTGCACTTTTATTAGTTTTAACTCTTCAAGTATTAACAAGTTCTTACAGTAAAGTTCTTAAAATTTTTCTTTGTTTCAGACAGGGATGTGAGAGAAATAAACCATTTTAAAATAAGCCATGACATTTGGCTTTTCTTAACAATGCCTTCCTTTAAGAAGAAACTATTTCATCAGACATTAGCCTTTAGGGTTTTATTAAAGCTTAACGTACCTGAAGAAAAATAAATGTACAACACCACCTCCTTCTATACTCTCTCTCTCACAACTCAGAACTACTGATGAAATTCACAGCCCAAACATGCAGACTACCAAAAGACTAAGACTAAATTGTAAGACAATGGAATATTTCCCCCTCTCTCATACCTTACCATCATAACACCAAAGGGCTATTCACTGTAGTTCCTTTTGTCTCATGTACCTTGTTTGAATATCAACAACAGCAATAACAAAAAAAAAAATTCAGACTAAAAGGCAAATATACAGTTTGAAGAGAATCAATAAGTATCAAAACTAGAGTAAGAAAAGATATGATAGGAATGTTGGAATTATTAGACCAGGAATGTAAAAACATGAACAGCAACAACAAAAATAAATTACAATATGTTTGAAGACTTTTTTGGGAAAAGTAACCAGCATGCAAAAGAGAAGAATAATATAAGCAGAGTAATGAAATTGTAAAAGCAAATAAAAAAGAAATAATAGAAATAAAAAACCCAGTAAGAAAAGTCAAGAATATCTTTGATAACCTCATTAGCAAACAGGATATAGTGGAGGAAAGATCCTGTGGTCTTGAGTATAAGACAATAAAAATCTACAAACTTGAAAAGGAAAGAGAAAAAAGGTAGAAAAAAGTAGCAAAGGATATCCAAGAACTGTGAGATAACTATAAGGGATGTTAATGTGTGTTTTGGGAATCCTAAAAGAAGAAAGAAAGAGAAGCAATATTTGAAGAAATAATGACCAAGAATTTCTCTCAACTTACTTTGGAAAACAAACTACCAATACAGGAAGCTCAGAGAAAATCATCAAGATAAATGACAAAGATACTACACCAAAATATGTGATATTCAAAATATCATATTCAAATTCATAAATCAAGAAAAAAAATATAAAGAAACCAGAGGGAAAACATCTTACCTATAAAGAATATTTCCTTAGCAAATTCAAGCAACATGAGACTGGAGAGAAATATTGAAAGTCTTAGAAGAAAAAAAAATAAACACTAATATGTGCTGTAATTTATTTTCTTTCTTTTTCTTACATGATAGAGAGAAAGATTGTATTATTTTTTTCATCTGGCTTTTGGTTTTCCTCCATTTAGTTGTATATGTGGTTCTGGGGATCTATACTGGGTCCTCTAGCATGCCAGGCAAGCACTCTACCACTGAACCACCTCTTCAGCCTCTATCATTTTTTTTGTTGTAATTAAATTTATTACAGAATATTTATTTCTATGATGCTATATAATATAACAAGAAATATGTCTTTTATAATACATCCTTTTTAAGTTATGGATTATAAAATTTTTCACACCTGATGAATATACAAAATCTGCTAAAACCAGAATTATATCATTAGTCCAATACTCCAGCTCATACTGCTTTGAGAAATCAGAACACTTCACAAAGAACCAGAGATCCTTAAAATGACAGACTTGGAGGAAAATACTTTAATCAACTTGTCATTGCCCTGACCAAAAGACTAACAAAGAAAAAAATGTAGAGAAGATAAGTTTATTTTGGCTTACAGTTCCAGAAGTCTCAGTCCATAGACAGCTGACTTCATTGCTTTAGGCCCATGGCAAGGTGGAACATTGGGATGGAAAAGTATGATAGAGAAAAACACCACAGGGCATGATGGCCAGGAAGTAGAATCACTCCAAAGTGATTCCCCCCAGTGACCTAAGTCCTCCAGCCATATCTTACCTGCCTACCCTTATTGCCCAATGAATTCCTATCAGTGTATTAATATATGGATCAGGTTATACCTTTCATAGCTAATCATTTAACCTCTGAAAATTATTGTATTGTCTCACATATGAGCTTTTGGGGACTCCCATATCTAAACAGGAGCAGAAAACTTAATAATCACGAAAGCCAAAGCATTCATTTTCCAATTGAGAAACCAAATTTTACAAGGATTATGAAAGATACACACATTTACAAAATGAGTTACTGGTGGGGCTGAATATAAAACTCAGCTGTTATCTCCAAATCTAATATACTTTCCATTTTTCTGTCCCACATTTTGAAACCACTTGCCTTTTTCAAACAATTGACAGGGAATCCAGGCTCACTATCATAAAACATTGCATATTAGATATTTTATTTTAAACTTTATCATTCATAATGCAATCTGTTGTAAGAAAAATCACTGTCATATTAAATATTTTTAAAATGAAACCCATGGTGAATCTGGTGATTTGCTTGGAGCAACCCAAATTTGCTTCTGTGATTCCAGTCTAAATTTTGGGAGCTCTGAATAGAATTCAAAGCCATCACCTGAGTATCAGGAGAGGGTTGCAATGAAGATAACATAAAACTATTTTTAAAAATCTATCTTTATATGTGAGAAGAGTCTGTACCTTAGAAAGAACAGAGTAATATTAAGAGGAAGTGCTTAATACATATTTGAGATATATCACTATCATTTAAAAAATTAAACCAGGGGCTAGAGTAGTAGCTCAGCAGTTACAGCACTTGCCTGGCATGCACAAGGACACAGGATCGAACCCCAGCACAACATACACAACTAATGTCAGATCAACAAAAGCCACATGAAAAACCTCAATAATATGAATTATCTCTTTCTCTCTCACTGTCCTTCTCTCCCTTTAAAAAAATTAAATCAATGAGAGTTATCACTGACTTTTTTTTAATCTGTTACAAATTTCAATTGTGTGAGTAAATCTCTGAGAAGGAAAAGAGTTGGTTTTGGTTCATCAGGCAAGCAAGATATAAGGAAAAAATGTTCTAACCTGGGGATATTTTCTTTTTTTTAAATTATTTTTTATTTTTGAACAACCATAGAAGTTTTAAACAAAATAATATCAAATGTGTATAGATTCTGGATATTACAATTACCCCCAGGAGAGCCCCCCCCAATTACCCACCTTTATCCCTCCCTTCCCCTTCCCCCCATATCTCTAAAAAAGGATTATATTGTATAGCATTATATCTTATTTGGGTTTAACACATGATAATAAACCAATTTTCTCACTGGTCAGGGTCTAGTCCCAACCTCCACAGATGAGTGGAGACAATCGACCCTTAGATCTCTGGGTTAAGCTGATTTTACTCAACATGATCTCTTCCATAACCATCCACTAACCTTCAAAGCCTGCAATATCATTGTTTCTAATTTCTGTGTAATATTCTATGGTATATATGTACCACAGTTTTTGGATCCATTCATCCAGTGAGGGACATCTGGGTTGTTTCCATAGCCTAGCAATAGTAAATTGTGCTGCTATGAACATAGATATTGCTGTGTCACTATAATGTGCTGATTCTAAATCCCCTGGAAAGATACCCAGTAGTGGAATAGCAGGGTCGTATGGTGGGCTCATCCCTAGTTTTTTAAGGATTCTCCACACTGCTTTCCAGAGGGGCTGTACCAGTCTGCAGCTCCACCAACAGTGTGTTAGTGTGCCTATCTCTCCACAGCCCCTCCAGCATTTATTATTGTTTATTTTCTTCATCTTTGCCATTCTGACTGGTGTGAGGTAATATCTTAATGTGGTTTTCATTTTCATTTCTCTGATTACTAGAGATTTAGAGCACTTTCTCATGTATTCATTGGCTTGATCAATGTCCTCTGGTGAGAAGTTTCTATTTAGCTCTTTGGCCCATTTATCAATTGAGCTGTTGGTGTTTTTGTAGTTGAGATTTTTGAGGATTTTATAGATTCTGGATATGAGACCCTTGTCAGAGGAATCATAGCCCATGATTCTCTCCATTTCTGTAGGAAACCTCTTGACTCCTTTGATTGTTTCCTTGGCAGTACAAAAGCTTTTTAGCTTTATGGCATCCCATTCACTGATTTTTGACTTTACTTCCTTCACTTTTGGAGACATGTTGAGAAAGTCTTTGGCTACTCCCAAATGTTGAAGTGTTGGACCTAATTTGTCTTCTATCAGTTGCAAGGTAGCTGGTTTAATGCCTAGCTCCTTGATCAATTTTGATTTGATTCTTGTGCAAGGACAAAGATATGGGTCTAATTTCAACTTTCTGCAAGTGGATGACCAGTTTGTCCAGCACCATTTGTTGAAGAGGCTGTCACTTCTCCATGTAATAGTTTAAGAAGACCAAATTACGTAATCGAATTTGGGAAGGAAAGAAAATGTAGAGAGGTCAACATAACAGATAGATAATATAATATAATGATGAAATAATATAATGATGTAGAAAAGTGTATCCATAGTGAATGAGAAGAATGGGAGGTGGTGATCTGGAAGATTTACAAATAGTGAAGTTAGTCTGTGATAGAAAAGATATGACTGCAGCAATTAGTATATATGAAGCAGGCACTTAGCAGAGTAGTGTAAAATGTTACTGAAGAAGCATGAGTGCACAAGAAGTCTATAAATGACAGTAGACAGTAGACCACAGAGAATTTTTGAAGTGCTTTTTACCAAAAAGAAATTATCTTATCCATACCACCTAGTCTACTCTTGGTTCTGAGGCTAAAAAGCAGTAAAAATGTATTTCCTTTAATAATGATATCACCAGGTACTATCCTCAGGAGCAGCTATTACTAAATGCCAGAAGGGGAGAGAACATTCAAAGAGGTTAATGAAAGAACAGGGATTGATTAATGCTAACCGATATAGAGTTTCCAGTGGCAGAGAGGATAATAGGGGTTGGTCAGAGTGCTATTTTTTTTTTCACTCTAGTCAAAACACCTGACACAAGAAACTTAAGGAAGGACTCCCTCCAACTAAGTTACACTGCTACAGTTTTCCAATAATGCATTCAGATTTTGAACTCATCAAACACATCAACACACTGATGAGTTTAAAGCTCTCACAATCCACCATTTCCTAAAGAGCTTCCTCCAAACACTGCTGCAGTGGGGGTCATTTCTTCAACACACAAGTCTTTGGGGAACTTCATAGCCAAAGTGTAAAAGGATCAGGAGGTTTACAAAATTCATGATAAAGATATAAAATAATTCTGCAACTTTATAAAACTGAGAAAAATTGTTTATCCTTAGGGAGATCGCTGTTTTCAGGGAAGTGAGACTTAACATTATAATATTGAAATTAAACATCACCTAGGGAAGTAAAACTTAAAATAGCAAATGTATATATCATGGAATATTCATAAAATAAATCTGGTGGCTCTCAAAATTATTTAATTTACTTTATTTATTTTCCAGTTAAAATGTACATTAAGCTCAGTAGATTTATAGAGGTAAAAAAGGCAGGTATTTTATTTTATGTAAAAAGGTAAAAAACTCATGATACTATGAAACAGCTAACAATCTGACTAAGTGAAATGAGAAAACAGAAGAAGAGAGGGAGTCAGGAAAAAGTGAGAGAGAATGAAGAAAAAAAAAGAAATAAGGGAGAAGGTGAATAATTTAAAATAGCATAAACACATATTGCAAATTTTACATTACTTCAATGCCCTCCTTACACCTGTTCACAATTTCTAGTGTGTTTTATTTGTTTTATTGCAACCATATAAATTTTAGGATTTTTTTTAGTTCTGTGAAGAATTTCATTGGTATTTTCATTAGAATTGCTTTGCATCTGTGAATCTAAGGCCTGTCCTGTATATTGAAGAATTATTGACAGCATTCTTTGCCTCTGCCTATTAGAAACCAATCAAGGCCTCAGAGTGTGATATTCAAAAATTAGATGTTCAAATTTCTCCAAAGGAAAATCTCCCCCGTTGAGAACCACTGATATATATCTGAATTCATGGAAAGTTTATTGTAAATGAATTTCATTTAGTTATGTGGAAAATATTTTTAAGAAGCTTACTCAATTCCATTCCAATTCTCTTGCAATATTCCTTACTTCATATTAATGGGTGGAAAGCTAAAATCCACATTTCGAAAATTTCATTACAGTTCAACTCTTGTACATGATCTATATATAAACAAGTCAAAATGCCAGCATTTAATCTTGATTGCAAAGAAGACATTGAGAAACAGAGATATAGCTCCTGCCAGCCAGCATGACCATATTCATGTTCAATCTATATGAGTTAGGTCAGAAATCCATAATTTAGAAACCTTGTTTCATTGTTGTGGAGAGATGAGACAAACACAATTTCTTTTCCCAGTTCATGGCATACACAGGTTGGATCTTCTGTTTTGCAATAA
Source organism: Aplodontia rufa (assembly GCA_004027875.1). Lineage (NCBI taxonomy): Eukaryota > Metazoa > Chordata > Mammalia > Rodentia > Aplodontiidae > Aplodontia > Aplodontia rufa. The sequence continues at coordinate 19,490 of PVKS010022672.1, forward strand.
TGATGTGTTTTTGTTTTTAAGGGAGAAAGGAAAAAAATAAATTTAATTTCTCAAGTTTTTCATCAACTTTTTTGTTTTCTTCCACTTATTTGTGTATGTGGTGCTGGGGATCAAAACCAAGTATTCATGTATGCCAGACAAGTGCTCTACTGCTGAGCCACCACTCTAGTCCCTGATGTGGCTTTTTATTTCTATAGCATCCCAAGTCTCACAGAGTAGGCATCATCCTTGGTCATCTGGTTCAGAAATGTGTTTCAGAAAGTTCTTCAAGAGTAGTGATCAAAACGTTTTGATAATTTTCTAATTCACAGTGTAATGGGCATTAAATAATAAATTCTCCTCTCCTTCCATTACTTAAAAGGTATCTGATAACCAGCAGTTGAATTCAGACTAAGTCCCAGCTGCCTTCTGAAATTCTATAAAAGAAAAAAAAAAAGGATTTAGAAATTGCAAATTTCAAACAGTTTAAAAGAGAATAAGAAAGGAAACTATGTTGGATAAAAGATGCTAACAAGTTTTTAATGAGGGAATGTGGATGACACATTAGCAGATTCACAAAGCTGATTGTCAAGCACCTGCAAAGAATAATGCAAATGGAAAGCAAGAAAAATTATGCTGCTGAACCAAAAAGACTTACGAGTACTCAGGAGCGCTCATGTAATGGGGTAAGGTCTAAGAGTGGAACTGTGCATTCAAATTGCAGGAACTGAAAAGGTATGATATGGAATAGACAGATCAAAGATTTCTTTATCTTTCCTTGCAATACAGTGGCTACTCCCAAACTCTGATTATTTACCTAAGAACTGGAGAAATTCAGACACAGATATGCCAGACCCAGAGAGACACTGGTCAATGCAGAATGAACAACTGCAATATTTTTAAAAACAGAAACTTTAAGTAAAATTCAAAGCCTAGAATACTAAGACTGTTAGTTTTCCTCCATGTTATTAAACTTCTAAAATGCTAGTAGTCTTATGTACACCCTCCAGGTATGAGATAAGTCTCTTCTGTTATGAAAACATTGAATGACTCAGTGGAAAAGACTTACAGATATTGACATTTAAAAGTCTCCCAACTAAATGGATGAACCTTCTTATCTCCCTATGTGAACTTTCTACCTGGAAAGCCATCAGTTGACAGTCTTCCTTTCCAACCCAAAAGCATGTACATATATTTAGTGTTCTAAACTTATACATAAAAGATAATGCAAATTATCAGATGTAGGGGTTAGAGGGAAGATTCATGAGCAGCCAACAATATGGAAGAAAGAGAAAAAAAATGGGGAATTTTCCTGACCATTTCTAGACCATGGCCTATATATAACCCAGTGCTCAAGGAATTCATATGACCTGGAGGCAGGTTCCAGGTTCTCCTATGTTCTTTCGTGGGTTGTTTTCCAGAAAGCAGATCATGCCAGAATAACCATAGATACTTGGCTAGGATAGGTTCAATGTGTATGGAACTTCACTAGATTGTACTGTAAAAAGACATGTGCCTAGGAGAAACTGTGCTGTGCTCTAGAAAAGCTCAGGATGGAAAAGAGAGGTGGATATGGGCAGGAAAGTGACACTAGCTACTTGTTCTCATATCTCAGGTACTGCCCATAAATTAGTTATATGCTATATTTCCTGTTGTTCAATCTCATGTACCTGGATGTGTAATATGTTAAGTTCCATGGGCTTCATTTATTTCATGTAATGAAATGAAAAGCTTGGAATGTATCTCTGAAAATGGTTCAATCATGAATATTTTATGATTTTTGTCTACTTTTTTGATGTTTTGTTTTATGCCCCCAGAACATTTATGTGCAGGGTCAAATACACAATAATTTTCCAAAATATTTTATATTCATTTCTAAAGGTGATGGATTAAGTGCACATAATCAGCAGGCTTACAGTAATTTTAGAGCCTTTTATTTTTCCACTCCATTGAAAGCCTTAAACTAGGTGAGCATTAATGCTCCCATTGACCAGAAGTTGCCTGTGGCAGTAGCTCCACATATCTTGGTTCATTTTTTTCCCTTAGACTAAGTTAAAGTGTCAAATCTAAAACAATTTTCCCATGCAAGATTTAGTGTGGAAGGAATTACTGAAACCACAGGGTGGAAATTAATGATTAGCTTGAGATGCTATTAGCATACCAGCAGGAGAAAAGACTAAATGAGCTATGATCTGAAGTAAAATATGTCATCCTGGAAATTGCAAGTAATCTGATGGAGAAACAACACTGGGTAATAGGAGAGTAGAAGAAGTGTGCTATTAGACTGAGAGCAGAGGAGACAAGCATTTAAATTAAGAGGACAGGACAATGAGATGGTTTGAGTTAACGTGCAAGAGCCCAGACTGAAAGACAGTGTGCTTACTGATTATGGACAGGGAACAATCCATCAATCCAAGGAGAATGCAGCACTAAGGAAACTATGCAAAAGTGCTTTCCTACTTAGATAAAACAAGCAGACATAAAATTCATTCTAAGCATTTCCTTGGTTAAGCAGCATCATTAAGGGCTGTGAAGAGCAAAGGCTCACTACTCAGAAAATTATAGAGACAAAAACTAAAGTGAGGAAATGTGAAAAGATGGACGCAGATGGGTAAAAATGTGAAATAATATGCCAAAAGAACCCCTCTCCAGTATTGTAGGAAAGGAAGCTATAAAAATGAGACAAATTTTTAAAATTATACATAATTTATATAGACATAATATATATAATGATATGTGTATTTATATATAATTTTGTGTGCATATATATATACATATAGTGTGTGTGTGTGTATGTGTGTGTGTGTGTAGGAGAAAGAGAGAATGCTAGCACTATTACAAATGGGCAGCATTTTGTGAATCTAGCTAGACTTGCAGGCTCAGAAATATCACCTCATTTCTTTGTTATTTTGGAGGAAAGATTTGTGAATTTTGCTGGGAATATACACCATTCTTACCCTTGCTGTGATGAGTAAAGGATATCGTTCCACTTTATATATCTAGCCTCAGGAAATTTGGTTAGAAAGAAAAAGAAAGAGTATAACTCAGCAGTTTCACTACAACCAGGTCAGAGGAAATGAATTTTAGATTTTTCCCATTTTGTATAATTGAGAATAGTTAATAAAACTAAGACATTAAAACAGTGCCTTTGATCACACTGAAGTTTTCTTTGTTGTTACTTTTATACATAAAACTATAGGGGATGGATAAAAAAACAACAATTTTGAATACCACTAATTTCCAGGTTCATAATTAAATTACATATTAAAGAGAATCCTATTTAATAATCCCTCACTCTAAATGACAAAAAATTTCAGACTTGTAGATCTCAAGAACTTTGTATATAGAGAGTTAAAGGTTTTTAAAACATTTTTTAGTTTTGCTTATTGCTTGAAAAATTTTATCATAGCATTTTATTTTAACGATGAAGAATTAAATGTTTAACAAATGGTCAATGACATAATTTTTGTAAAGCAAACTCTCATTTTTGTCAGTAGTATTTATGATTATTTTTCCTCTTTACAAATGTTTTATTTTTAGATTTTATTTCCAGGAACCAGGATTCCAGAGTTAAGGGAGAAAAAGTTGATTTCCTTATGTAGTCACATTCTAAAACAAGAGTCAAACCTTTTTACATTGAATGAGTTTGGTAAGAAAATGATGTACAGCTGAGGCATTTTGGAACCAGGGAGTGGTCTAAGACAAAATCGTCAGTCTTAGGTGATAATCCTTCACAAAGATGCTTGAGTTGGAGCCTGAAGAATGAGGAGGTTCACTAATTTAAAAAATGGAACACACTTGGGTCTGACATCAGCATCAACATGTACTTGTAGTGCTAAACAATGTAGATAGGCTAACTATAAATTTTCTACAAGAGTGAACATATGAAGTAAGGAAGAGAACTATTGAGTCACGGGGAAATGTTTATCTAATAGTCCAATAATAAAAAAACACACGAAGACATAATAAATTTACTTATCTTCCTGAATTTACCACCAGCTTAACACCAAGAATTGGAGCTTTATTTTAGCGCAAGTATATGTGACTTGCTTTGTTCCATCTGATTTGATCTTGGTAATCAGTGATCACACACATTGCTGTCAAGCAAGTCAAATTTATCATTACAGACTAGTTACATCAATCGATTTTTTTTAACCAATTCAGCTAGCTCCACAGAAGATTTCAGAAAGGGAAGTAAAAATAGAACCTGTTTCATATTCAACATTTATGTCTTGAAATAATATCTGTATAATTGGGTAAATCACAGTTCATTGCTCCTTCCTGTTTTTAGAATTAACAGATTTCCTAGCCCTTCAAATACCTTCTTTATTAATTGGTGAAAATGATTATTCAGACAGATGGCTTATTTAAGGGAACTAGTTACTTTTATATCCCTTAGGGAAGAGCCGTCTGTTCTGACAAGGGGTCTGGTGTTTCCAGATGTTGCTCTCTTCCTATAACCTGTAGAGTCTTTGTTATCCATTATTTCAGCTATAATGTAGTACTTCCTAGGGCATAACAACAGGTTTACCTTATCCTACCTACCAACACATGTACAATATCCTGCTACAGTCTAGTATATTGGATTGAAGCCAATTTCATCTCTACCTTGTAGTTAAAAGCTTTAAATTCTCATTAAGCTACAGTAGAAAAAATTAAAAATGCCCAATGACTAAGACATTTCTCTGAATAAAATGTATAAATTGCCAATAAACACATGTAAAGATGCTCAGTGTCCTTACTCATTAGGGAAGTGCAAAGCAAAATCACAGTAAGGTACCAACACATACCTTTAGAGAACTAGACAAATAACAAAATAAAATGAAGCTCTCAGTATAGCAACTGTTAGGATACATTAAAGTTTAGAGAATTGGAAACACTTGTACATTTTTGATAGGTATATAAAATGTTATGCTGTTAACATAACACTATGGTGACTCCTCAAGAATTAAAAAGAATCAATATATGATCCAGAAATTCCACTATTGGGGTCATCAATCAACTGAGGGTTCTTTTGCTCAATTCAGATAAAAATCAAAAATAGGCAAAGTTAATCTTGTATTAACAGTTCTGAACTTTGGATACCAGCAGCTTTCAACTCTTGGTGTTATTAGCCCTCCTAGTAATTCTGAAAGCTGGAATTTGCAGCTACCAGCAACTCTCTGGAACTCTTCCAAAAGGAAGAAGCTAACAGCTTCCAGAAACTATTTATTGCTCCAACCATTCTCTGTCTGCTAGCCACTCTGTGTCACCTGCCCTGGATATTGGTCTTGAAAGAGATGTTGGTGTCACCAGCTCTGGGTTTTGCTTTGTTTTGTTTTGTTTTGTTTTGTTTTGAGAAAGAGGGTCAGTAAGAAAGAAATAATCAATTTTATTTAGTTTTTTTTTAATCTGATTTTCGTTGCTCTGACACTTAGTTTTGTACATGGTGCTGGAGTTGAAACTCTGTTCCTCAAGTATGCCAGCCAAGCATGGTAACTGCTGAGCCACTGCTCCAGCCCCTGCTACAAGCTCTTAATGCAACAAGTTCAGTCTGCTTTACTTGAGACAGAAATTGTAAATGGTGTGAAGAGCCGATTATGCCCTGCTCTGAGTTATCCCATGATGTATAGACAATAATATTCAGGCTGTGTGCAATCCTGAGTCACTCCGTTCTGTAGAGCAATAGTTTAACGTAAGCTAGTATATTTTTCGTACAAGTGCTAAGGTAGAATGACTCTATAACTTGCTTGTAGAAGTAAGCAACTACCATCTGCCCAGCATAGCCATAAGGTACAAATTGGTAAATAGTGTATATTGCTAAATCAACAAATGAAATCAGGGGTACCTAGACATGAGAATATCCAAAATTATATCAGGAAAACCAGACACAGCAGCTCATGGACCTTGCCAAATGCAGTACCCTCACTTCGGACTCCCAAACAAGGAGCACTCTCCCAAACTGGAAATAGCGGTGACACCCCGGCCCTGCTAACCTGATCTCTTGCCATGAGCCTTATTGAGGAAAATTGCATGGCAACTAATCTCTGATTTCTCTTCCTTTGGGCTTTTTGATGGTGTTATTCTCCTGTCCTGTGTGTGACAACAATGCATGGCCCACTCCAATTTGACCCCTCAAGCCGACACTTCAAGCCGGTACTCTGAAACTGAAACTGCAGTCCATCTGGATTCCTTGCATTAACAACTCTGTGTAACTGGTTCCCTTATCTGACCATCTCTAGTGACCCATTGACTTTGCATTTCTATCTTTCTCTTTCTGTGTTCTTGGCATAGAATCCTATAACCAGTTAATCCTTTCTTAGTTTCTGTGATCTATGTTTATAATACACACACACACTCACACACACACACACATACACACATACATACACCTATATATATGAACATCTATAGGTATATATATAATTGGGTTAAGTATGATTTGTGACTTGAGTGTTCTAGATATTAAAATTTCAGGTTGGAATTAATAAAAGAACTTGTGTTTGCCCAGTAAAGGGTATAGTTAAGGGTATAGTTTTTTGTGTGAGTTGTCTTTCTCCATAACCAAAATACCTGACAAGAACAACTTATAGGAGGAAAAGTTTATTTTAGCTCATGATAAGGTTCAGTCAGTGGTTGACCAGTTCCATCCTTCTGGGCCAAAGATGAGGCAGAATATCATTGCTGAATGGTGTACCAAGGGAAAGACACTAAGCTGGGAAGCAAAGAGAAAGAGGAAGAAGGGCATATCCTCAGTGACTCACATCCTCCTGCCATGCTCTATCTGCCTATAATTACCACTAATTAGTGGATGGTTAGTTTACAGTTCTTATTATCTAATCATTTAATTCCTAATTAGCACAGGAAATTTTGGGGAATTCCTCCTATCTAAACTACATACTAGCTCATGATGAGTAGGCAAAACATAACCATCTAAAAGAGATTTTCTTAGAACTTTTGCTAAAACATAAGGAGAAATACTATAAAGACATTCTGATAACTATATGGGGAAGGGTGCTTACATGGAAAAAAGAGGTAGATTCTGAGGATGTAGCTTGGTGGTAAAGCACTTGCTGAGCATGTGTGAGACCATGGGTTCATTGAGTCACAGAACCATAGGAAAGAAGGAAAAAAGTGCAGTCTCAAGCAAGGGCAGTGTCCTGCCAGCTAACCACACATTTTCTGCTTAGTCATGGGGAAGGGAGGGGCTTCTAGTTGACTGGATTGGCAAATCTGAGGAGGCTACAGTCAAGTGTCCATCTACAAATGAATGTATATACAAAATATGGTAAGTGCAGCCTTCAAATGGAGGAAAATTCACATATATATATGCAACAACATGATTGACCCTTGAAGATATCAGGCAAAGTGACGTAAGCTGGTTACAAATGAATAAATAAATAAAAAAGATGTGGGTTTCAGGCACCTCTCTTAGTCAAATTCACAGAGACATATGGTAAAATTGTGCTTGCCACGTTCTGTGAACATCAAGGATGTGAAGTCCTTGTGCAATAGGTAGAGCTTCAATTTGGGAAATGTAGAAGTTCCAGAGATGGATAATGGTAATGGCTGCACAAGAATAAGAATGCCAATTAACTCTTCATTCAAATAGCTAAATTGGATACAATGGTAAATTTAAAGTTATCTTATGTTTATAAATATATATATATATATATATATATATATATATATATATATACATAATACAAGAACTATGACGCTATTAAAACTATGGTTATGGTTTATGGGGGCTGGAGTGGTGGCTTTGCAGTTGTAGCACTTGCTTGGCATGTGCGAGGATGCAGGTTTGAACCCCAGCTCCATGTACACATCAAAGTTCCAGAGCAACAAAGGCCATATGAAAAACTAAATAAAATTCAATTCTCTCCCATCCCCACTGTCCCTTTCTCTCTTTAAAATAAAAAATAAACCATTTTTATGTTAGTTTGATGATTTCCAAAATTTTCAAATCTAACAGCACTTGTTCTAACTTGAAATTTGTATCTCAATTTTCCTTCTCTGCTTAGGGAAACATCATTGTACTTGTCCTATTTTCTTAATCATTCATCTTTTCTAAAAGTTAAAAATTATCTGATATTTTCCAATACAGTAAAAATACTTAATTCTCATTAAAATATTCTTCCTGGGAGTTGGGGATTTAGCTCAGGGGCAGAGTGCTTGCCTAGCATGGGCAAGGTCCCAAGTTCAGTCCTCAGCCCTGAAAAATAAATACATAAATAAAATAAAATATTCTTCCTGGATCAAGAATGGCAATATATTGTAACAGCTGAATAAGGAAGTAAGCCTTGAGAGTAAATCATGAAAGATACATATTAATGGGATCACAATTATTAGTAGATAACATAAACAAACAAAATCAAGGGAATATAAAATTTTAATTCTCAGTTTGTGTGAGGTCTTTGTGAATAATCACAAGCAGAAATCTACAGAACCAAAGCATCAAGAAGAATAGATACAGAGTTGTGAAAAACAGTCACTGGTCAAATTCAAAGGAAAAATAGAAATTTCACATTGTATGATTGCAGGGAAATGGGAAAGACTATGATGGGCTTCTCATATAATTTAAAGTCTATGATGGTTTCACATATAATTTGAAGACTCTAGATAAAATATAAAAATATATGAAAATGGTCAAATTTGAACTATTAAAGTGACAAAAAGAATATCAGCTATGAATGCTAATGCACAGTTCTTTATAAAAAGAATATCCAAGAATAAGCAGTACATTTAAAGTAACATATATGTCTTATAGTAATGAAAATATTGGAATCAACTTTAATGCTCAATAGCCTGGGTAATTATCATTTTAAATATAGTTTAGCAACAAAATAAAATGCATTCATAATAATATGAGAAAATACAGGATAAAATTTATTTACTAATTCACAACCATGTTAAAGTATATAATCCATAGAGTTTTTATTAAGGAGTTGAGTTGTTGTACAATCATAAATTTTATAAACTAATGATATGATATGCATTTGATCCAAATCCAGAATGACTTCCACAGCACCCACACGCATCTATTGATTTTTCTATATTTCCCCCTTATAAAGTTATAAATACATAACTATAAAATCTGCAATATATATATTAAAATTGTGAATTCTCAAGAAGTAATTATTGCATAAGTATTATTTGGCATCTAAAGGAGATAAAGAGTATGCTATATTGTTGATTGTCCCCCTATGTACCTCTCTATCCATGCTCCCTTTTCCCTGTCCTTATACCCCCATACTCCCTCTCCTCCCACCATAATCTATGGATCCCCTAGATTATGTGCTATGTGTTTGGTGAGTCTACTAAAAGATCTTGACAACATTTCACCTGAGCTTGGGGCTGTGTTCTAGCCTCCACAAATGAGGGAAAACATTGGACCCTGGAGTCTCTGGGTTTGGCTAATTTTGATCAGCATAATTTCTTCAATTGCCATCCATTTAACCTCAAAGTCGATAATATCATCGTTTCAAATAGCTGAATAGAACTCCACTGTATATACACCAGACAATTTGGATGCATTCACCCAGTGTGGTACATCTGGGTGGACCCCATAATTTAGCTATTGTAAATTGAACAGCTATGAACATTGATTTTGCTTTGTCACTGTAATGTGCTGATTCTAACTCCATTGGGAAAATATCCAGAAGAGGGATATCTGGGTCATAAGGTATATCAATCCCTAAATTTTTGAGAAATCTCCACTCTACTTTTCAGAGTGGCTGCAAAAGATTACAGTTCCACCAATAGTGTACTAGTGTTTATATCTCCCCACGACCCCTCCAGCATGTGTTACTGTTTATATTTTTCATCTTTGTCAATTTTACTGGAGTGAGGTGAAATCTTAATATAGTTTTGATTACCATTTCTCTAATCACTAGGATTTAGAATGCTTTGTCATGTATTCATTGGCTTGCCCAATTTCCTCTGCTGGGAAGTTTCTGTTTAGTTCTCTGGCCCATTAATTGATTGGATTGTTTGTGTTATCAATACTAAGTTCTTGGAGTTCTTTGTAAATTTTGAATATTATTCCTCTGTTCGAGAAATCACAGGCCAAAATTATTTCCCACTCTGTAGGTTCTCTGGACAGTTTTGACCATTCCTAGGCTGAGTAAAAGCTTTTTTAATTTAATGGCATACCACTCATTAATTTTTTACTTTAATTCTTTCACATTGGGAGTCTTATTGAGGAAGTCATTGCCAACTTCCATATGCTGCAGTGTTGCTCCTAATTTTTCTTCTAGCAGCTGTATGGTAGCTTTGATCTATTTTGATTTGATTGTTGTGCAAAGTTAGAGAAAAGGATAAAATTTCAACTTTCTGCAAATGACTGTCCAGTTTGTACTGTTTGTTGAATAGATTATCTCTACTCCATATTATATTTTGAACCACTTTGTCAAACATCAAATATGTAAAGAGTCTTTTGTTCTATTCAATGGTCTTCATTCCTATTTTGATACCAGTACAATGATGTTTTTGCTACTCCAACTCAATAGTATAATTTTAGATCTGGTATAGCAAAACCACTTGTTTCATCTTTCTTGCACAGTGATGTTTTAGGTATTCTGAGTTTCTTGTTGTTCCAAATGAATTTGAGAATTGCTTTTTCTCTATCTGTAAAGAATGACATTTGTATCATTGAATATGTATAGTGTTTTTGGCAGAATGGCCATTATAACTGTATTGATTCAGTCTAAACCAAAAGCATAGAATGACTTTTTTTTTTTTAAAGAAAGAGGGAACAGTGAGAGAGAAAGAGAGAAGAAATTTTTATTTAGTTTTTCATGTGACTTTCATTCCTTGGGCACTTTGTTGTATACGTGCTGCTGGGGTTCAAACTCATGTACTTGCGCATGCCAGACAGGCGCTGTAACCACTGAGCCACTGCTCCAGCCCCTGTAGAATGTCTTTCAATCCTCTCATTTATTCTTCAATTTCTTTCTGCAATGTTTGATTTTTTTTTCATTGTAGATGTCTTTTGATTCTCATTGTTAGGTTAATTTCTATCTACATTGAGGATATTATGAATGGGACCAATTTTCTGAATTTTTCTATTTCCCTATATTTTTAGCATATAGGAAAGCTATTAATTTATGTTTGTTGATCTTATTGCCTGCTACTTTACTAAATCTGTTTATAAATTTAAGAAGTTTTCTGATCCTATACCTAGATCTGCCAGGTATAGGATCATAACATCTGGAAAAAGGGATAGTTCTATTTCCTGTCTTCCTATTATTATCCCTTTGATTTCCTTCTTTTGCTTGACTGCTCCAGCTAGGGTCTCCAGGAATATACTGAATAGCTGCAATGAGAGCTGTCATCCTTGTCTTGTTCCTGAGTTTAGTGGAAATGCTTTAAGCTTTTCTCCCTTTAACATTATATTGGATGAGGGTTTGCCATATGTACCCTTTACATAGGTAATTTCCTCCAATATGTATTTTCTCTAGAGTTTTGAGCATAAATGGGTGCTAGATTTTACCAAAATTCTTTTCTGTGTTAATTGAGATGATCATATGTGTTTTATCTTTAATTCTGTTTAAGTGATGAATCACATTTATTGCTTTGATATGTTGAACTAGCCTTGCATCCCTGGAATGAATTTGATCAATGAAGCCCACTTGAACATGATTATTTATTTCTTTCAATGCAGTTTTCTAGTACTTTACTGAGGATTTTTGCATCAATGTTCATCAGGGATATTGGTCTGCAGCTTTCTTTTTAAAAAGAGTCTTTGTTGGGTTTTGATATCACGGCAATTGTTGCCTCATAAAAAGTATTTGGGATAATTCCCTCCTTTTCAATTTCTTGGAATAGCTTAATAAGGAGAGCATTAGCTTGTTATCATAGGTGAGGTAAAATTAAACAGAGAATTCATGAGGTTCTGGCCTCGTCTTCTTTCATAGGCCTTTAATTGCTAAATGGTTTCCAATGACTGTTATTGGGTGCTTAGACTTTCCATATCATCCTGCATCACTCCGGTGATTTTATTAGTGTCTAGAATTTTGTCCATTTCTTCCACATAATCTAATTTAGAGGAGTATAGTTCTTGAAAGAATGTTCCGATAATCTATTGGATTGCCTTGGGGTCACTGGTAATCTCTCCATTTTTGAGGGGGTTGATTTTGTTGATTTGCTTCAATTCTTTCCTTTTAGTGACTTTGGCTAGTGATCTGTCATTTTGGTTTTTTTTTTTTTCTTCCTAATTTGAAGGAAAAGCTTTTTATTTCATTTATTTTTTTACTGTTTTTTTTCTTGTTTCCATTGATTTCATCTCTGATTTTGATTATTTCCTATCTTCTGCTGGGTTTCTGATTACATAATTCTTCCTTTCATTGGGATCTGAAGTGGAGAATAAGCTTATTTATGTGAGATCACTCTTGCCACTTTTGATGTACACACTCAGTGCTATGATTTTTCCCCAGAAGAATGCTTTCATACTGTACCAAAGATTTCAATCTCTTGTGTCTTCATTCTCATTCACTTCTAAGAATGTTTTGATTTCTGCTTTCATGTGTTCTTGGATCCATTCTTCATTTAATAATATATTATTCAATCTCCATGTATATGTGTGTTTTCTGTTATGATTTTTGCTGTTAATTGCTAGGGTCATGGCTTCATGATCTGATAGGACACGTGGAATAATATTTACTTTTTTATATTTCCTGAGATTTCCATTGTGAAGTAGAACATTATTAATTTTGGAGAATGATCTATGCACTGATGAGAAGAAAGCAAACTCAGTCAATTTGGGGTGGAATCTTCTTTAGATGTCTATTTAGTCCACTTGATTTATGGAGTTGTTTAGGCTGGAGATTGCTTTATTTTTTTGCTTTGATGATCTGTTTATTGGTGATGAGAAGTATTAAATCTCCCAGTATTATTATGCTCGGGTCCACAAGTTATTTTATGTAATGGAGTAATTTTTTCACATACTTGGGATCATTGGAGTTTGGAGAGTATACATTTACTATGATTATACCTTCCTGTTGTATTGTTCCCTTTACTAGGGTGTAGCGGCCTTTTTTTATCTCTTCTTATTTTTTTTATATGAAATCTACTTTGTTGGATATAAGTATTGTAACACCAGCTTTCTTTCTTGGCTGTAGGCCTGATAGATTTTTACTCATCCATTCATTTCAGTCTGTGGATATCATTGGCTATAAGGTGCGTCTCCTGTAAGCGGCATATTGTTGGATTTTGTTTTTAATCCAATCTGCTAATGTATGTCTTTTAATTGGTGCATTGATACCATTCACATTTTGTTTTAGAATAATTATGTGGTTGTGGTTCATAATCATCATGTTTTATAGTATGTTATGTGCTGTCATCATTGTCTGTTGATAGTATGTTCCTTTATTGAATTTCCTCTGTGGGTTTTGAGGAGTATTTGATTGTTCTTCTATCTGGAGTTTACTTAGAATTCTTTGTAATATTGGCTGGCTTTCTGTTGATGAATCCTGCAAGTTTGATCTTATCATGAAATGTTCTTATTTTCCCATCAAATTTGAAGCTGAGTTTTGCTTGGTATAGTGTTCTTGGTTGCTTGTTGTGGTCATTCAGACATTGAAAGATCTCCTTCTATGTTTTTGCTTCTACAGCCTGAGCTGAAAAGTCAGACATGATCCTTATTGTTTTGCCTCTGAATGTGATTTGGTATTTCTCTCTTGCACCTTTTAATATTCTATCATTGATTTCCCTGCTATACAGTTTGAATATGATGTGTCCTAGTGACTTTCACATATGTCTAGGCCTTGGGTATCCTGTATGCTTCTTGGATGAACATATCTAACTCTGTTCTGATATGGGAATATTTTTCTCTATTTCATTGAGAACGTTCTTTATAACATTCATTTGTGTTTCCGTTTCTTCCTGTATTCCAATTATTCTTATATTGTTTCTTCTTATTTTATCCCAGACATTTTGAAAATTCTGCATGTG
>PVKS010022673.1:0-33381 GCA_004027875.1 Aplodontia rufa
CATAGCCTAGCAATGGTAAATTGTGCTGCAATGAACATCGATATTGCTGTGTCACTGTAATGTGCTGATTCTAAGTCCCCTGGAAAGATACCCAGGAGTGGAATAGCAGGGTCGTATGGTGGAGTCATCCCTAATTTCTTAAGGATTCTCCATACTGCTTTCCAGAGGGGCTGTACCAGTCTGCAGCTCCACCAACAGGGTGTTAGTGTGCCTATCTCTCCACATCCCCTCCAGCATCTATCGTTGTTTATTTTCTTCATCTTTGCCATTCTGACTGGTGTAAGGTGATATCTTAATGTGGTTTTCATTTGCATTTCTCTGATTACTAATGCTTAGTGGCCTTCTTCTGCTTCTCTGATGTTTTCTTCATTTTTGATCCAGAAGAAATTCAGTTTGAATACAATGTCTTTTTGACAGAGAAAAGAAATCCTTCCTGTTTCTTCACAGATTCATTATTATCTTAAGAAGCCATCTGGAGAGACTGGAGCAGTGACTCAGTAGTTACTGCATTTGCCTGGCATTCACAAGGATGAGGATTTGAAGCCCTGCACCACATATACAACGAGGTCTTGTAAGAGTGAAAGCCACGGGAAAAACTAAATAAAATTGAATCTCTTTCTTTTCTCTCTCTCACTGTCTCTCTCTCTCTCTTAAAAAAAAAATGAAGGCATCTTGAAACCCCAAAACTTCCTGAAATCAAAAGTCATGTGCTAAAAGAGGAGTAAAGAATTAGGTACAATAATGAAATCTTCCACAATAGTGTAATATGTTTGAGGTACTTTTAAAGAATTGAGAATACAGAAATGAATAATACAAAGAAACTTCCCTGTTGGAATTTGAATCCATTTGGAGATACAGACAGCAAACGAATCAGCATATAATGTAAAAGATTTCCATAAGGACTCTGAAAATAAACCAGGAAAAATTTGCATAATGGATATGAAATAATGGAAACATGAGGGTTCTATTTAAATATGGTTAAGCAAACTGGCTTCTTGCCTATTTCTGTAAATGAAGTTTTATTGGAATATAGTCAGTTTATACCTGTGTAGAAAACTATTTACTAGTTGCCACTAGGTCTATCACTTCTGCCCCTGGGCCACTTACAACCAGCATCAGAAACGGCATTGGATATTTTGAATGAAACATTCACTGCTTTGGCGGCCCCTCCACACACGTGCTTTGTGCACAAAAGTATCACAGTACTGGCCCTGCTTTAGATTCGAACTTTCAAGTTAGAATAATCAATATAAGAATTATGTTCCTTCTGTTATATATGGCAAAGGAGAAAAGAAGGAAAGGAAGCTTAATATCACTACTGAGATGTTAATTGATCCCCTTGCTCGCTCTTGACCTGTGTGACATGTTGACAATTGCCTTTTCTGACAACAAAGAAAAGGTTAAACTTACAGCATTTGATCCATAGCCATTTACCCAAATGTTAGCAAGGGCTTAGATAACTGTACTTATATTTCAAAATCAACTCAACAATTTACATTTTTGCTACCTTACATAAGTAACCTGAACCTCTCCTCCAGTTATAGCATGTATAACACTATAAACATAACTTTTACACAGAAACTCACAATGTTTGAATTTCTCTTGTGTTATAGAACTCATTTTTTAAAGTGACATATCGATGTTCCTGTCTTTAAAGACAAAAATGTAAACAAAAATATGTGAGGGGCTGGGGATGCAGAGTAGAGGTATCATATTTGCCCAGCATGCACAAGGCCCTGGATTTGACCCCCCAGCATTGCATTAAAAAAATAATGTTAAGAAGTATTAGTGTTCCTTTTTTCTTCTTCTATTGCCATAGGAACTGAGAGTTTCCCTTAACAAGATGGTGATATTAAAAACATACATGAAATAAGCCATGGTGTAATGTCACTAAAAGTACATTTTTTTAAGATTCTCATCTCCTAATGCTCATCTCCTAATGCTTGTTTTCATGCATTGTGTATTCAGGTCAAAACAAAGTTCTTAGTGTTTCTATAGCATTTGTATCCTTTATTTCCATGTGGTCTTTCTTTTCTTGTCTGTGCAATAAATCCATTTTGTCTGTTTCATGAATACCCATATCTAATTCTGTATCCAGGTTTATGTCTTTGGTTCTGTTTCTCTGGTTACGCACATAGTAATTTGCTTGACTTCTTTACTTCATCTCCTTTAATCAACAATATTTGATGCTAACAGCCATTTTCTACCTTGTATTGGACATTTTTGACACATGTCAAAAATGTATATGGCCTGTTCCCTCAGGGACATAAATTCCTAAGAGCTTTATCAATATCTTTTTGCTGCTTTGGATGTTTTGAACCCCAGCTTCTTTTAAGAGTTGAGATCCTATAAACAGAATTTAATGTATCTCTATGCTTACTTTATTTTGTAAAAAAAAATTAAAATGAAAAAAGGCAAAAAAGTAAAAATTTTCAGTACCAAAGACAGATGGATATGAACTTCTATGTAATTGCCTGTGCACTCAATCATAGTTTGAAAAATGTGATGAACTGTCCCTGAATATTCTGAGATGTTTGCTGTTATTCATATACATCTTTTATAAAGATGTAAAAAGTTACTTTTGGCTATCAACTTAAACTCAGAGCTATAGGTTCTTCTACAAAATGTGATAATAATATGAATGATAATTTAGGGCTTCTGAGAGAATTCATGATGGAAAATAGTGTTTAACAAATATAAAATATCTAATCAATATTGGTTTTCAGAATAATTGTGTTTTAGCTTAAAATCCTCATGTAATAAAACTACCATATCTGAGTCAATATTTGTACAGTTTGTTCTATGCTTATTCTGAGTGAGATGAAAGTAGTGAAATTTTCTTAAAAGTACATGTATTAGAAGCCAGGCACCACGTCCCATGACTGTGAAACCAGCGGCTTGGGAGACTGAGGTAGAATGATTGGCATTTCAAAGCCAGCCTCAGCAACTTACCAAGACCTTATCTCCAAAAAAAAAAAAAAGAAAGAAAGAAAAAGTGGCTGCAGATGTGGTGTGGTTTAGTGGTTGAACGACCCTGGGCTCAGTTTCTTGTATAAAAAAAAAAAAAAAGAAAAAAGAAAAAGAAATTAAAGAAAAGGAATTATATTACTTTTATAATATAATTGTATTACTTATATATTACAATCTGGAGTTGTCTCTGGAAAAGTCATGCCTTATAATGCTAAGTAAAGTACTAGATTTTCTGAAAGTTTGACCCCTTAAAATCTGAAACACTGAAAATGGTCATCTACATTGAGACATGCAATTTCAGTTGCATGTTTGAGATGAAGGACTAGATTTTCAAGAACTTATTTTAGACTAAATATATGTTAAGGATTGAAAGTTTACCATATTTTAACGAAATTGTCACTTTAGCCTGTTACCTCAATGAACACAGTTATTCTTTGAAATGATTCAGGATGATTATGAAAATATCATTACTTCAACTATCTTTGTCTAAAAACAGCAAACACATTGGAATATGTACTAAAACCTCATAACCATAAAACTCCTAGTAGGAAGAAATCTTGGCCATAACCCAACCCTGAAACCTTCATTGCATGGATTCTCAAGTCCTCGTAGTTGGCACATGAATATGTGATTCTGCTTCCTCACCTCCAGCAGAAAGACCAGTATGAAGGAATCCAGTAAGTCTGACAGCACTGTTACCAATATGCATTTTCTCTTCAACTACCATAAGCAATAAAAGAGAAGATGCAAAAATCTTTGAAACTTTTGTTTCCCCTCCTTAATTTATTGCTGTCTTCAAGACAAGCAGCTATAGATAAACATATATATTTTGACAAAATTCTTATTCTTTGTTTTAATTGAGTGGAAGTACATTTTGAACTATGACAATACAACTTGGTGTTATCTGTACATAAAATTATATATTGAAAATTTCAAAAATATTTTTGTTTAATCAATATGAAAAGCTAAAAGTCCAGGATATTGGAGTCTGGCCTAGTTTTCTTTTTTTTTTTAATTAGAAGTATATAGAGATACAGGATATAATTGAGGGGGAAACATTATCGAAACAGTACCAATCAATGTATATAAACTTTGTTATCCAGGGTAATTTTCTGAAATTTCTCATAAAATCCTGATTCTTATATCATGGTGACTCCATCTTCCACTTGTGAAACCCATAAATCTTGGAATCATACTTTATTCTCTCTTTCTCCTATATTACAAATTCACATCACTAGTATTCATAAATTATAGTTTATAAAAGATATGTATCCTGATGCCCCAATTAATGAAAAGTGTATCATTAATCACAGGTGGCTAATAACTTAATTTCATGTGTCTCATCTGTAGGGCAGGTGATAGTAATACCTGCTTCATGAGGGTATTTGGAACATAAATGAGAAAATTTTAGAGAACTCTTATGTAACTGTCTCATAGTGTTTGTTCAATTAATTTTTGTTTTGTTTCTTTGTAATCTTAAATTTTGTCAAAACTGCACATTGAATTTAAAGTTTCTTTTTTTTAAATAAATTTAAAGGATTTATTAAATGACACAGTGGTTTGATATTTTAGACTTCACATTTCCTGTGTACCACCTGTCTCAGTGTCTGAAATGGCACCATAGTATTCTACCGTATTTTTTTATTCAGAAATTTATTTGTTGAACAATCAAACAAGCTTCTAATGAAATAATATATATATATATATATATATATATATATATAAATTCTGAAAATTAGATTTACTCCCAAGAACTCCTCCAATTACCCACCCTTATCCCTCCCCCGCTTCACAATACATCTCTACAAAAGCCTTACATTGTATGACAATAAAGTTTCTTAATAAATTCAACAACTGGAAAAAGATGATGTCAATTTCTAGCACTAAACTCATCGTTAACATACTTTAACAGATGAGCATAAAGAAAGTCAAGCCAATAGATGTAGTTTTCCTCCAGTTGTTGTATTTTTTCTTCCAAATTATACGAACTGAAGTGACAGAATGTATCCCAAGTCATTTTGATTCCTTGTCCTGTCCTTAGCTGCTGGTTCCCATATAAAATGTCATTCAGTTCCTAAGAATAAACACAAGTTTTGCAAACACCTAGGAGCATCACTCTCAATCAAGCAAATATGACTTTGTCATTTTTAAATGCGGTTGTCACTTCAATCATAACTGGCTGTAAATAACCTTTATGTTTTTACTTTTGAGACTCCAGATTAATGAAATAACTTTAACAACATGCAATCTAACTTTCTGTATTTTATTTATGAAGAAACTGAAGATTATACAGAAAAATAGCATGCCCAAGGTTTCACAGTTGGTGTGACCAAAAGTGAATACCTGATGTCCAATTTCAGTGATCTTTCATCATACATGTGATCACAAATGTCCTGAAGTCTAAATTTTAAAAATTATTTCTTTTTTTTTTTTTTAGTTTTATGATAAATGAATGCTGAGCTTTGCCATATGCTTTTCTGTATCTGTGAAAATATGAAGCATTGGGCTGGAGAGGTGGCTCTGCTGTTACTGTGCTTGCCCAGTATGCACAAGTAGGAGAGTTCAAACCCCAGCACAATGTACACAACAGTCTTGCAGCAACAAAAGCCACATGAAAAACTAAATAAAAAATTATTTCTCTCTTTCTATCAATATACCTCTCTTTAAAAAAAGAAAGAAAGAAAAAGAAAATATGAAGCGTTTCTTATCTTTTGTTCAATTACAGCTGTGTATAGCATTGCACCCCAGGGGTAAAACCACGTGATTGCTGCATATCATCCTTTTGACGTGCTCTTTAACTCAATTGGTTAGTATTTCAATAAATATTGTGCATGTAAGCTCATAAGAAGTTTCATGCCAGTGCCATCTTGTTTTAACCAACTAACTCCCAAGTTTTCAGATCTGTGAATATTCTAACAAAACTGAAACAGGGACAATAAAATAGGAAATCACTATGGCTAGAGCAATGATTCATGGTTACAGTGCTTGACTTGCATGCACAAGTCTGTGGGTTCGAACCCCAGCACCACATACATAATAAAGTGTCTGAGCAATGAAGACAACATGAAAAACTAAATAAAATTGATTTTCTGTTTCTTTCTCTCTCTCACTGTCATCATCTAGAACTTATATGTTATACAGATTAATATTATAAACATAATAATATGATATAATAATCATCATTATATAATAATACAGAAAATATATGATACATTACATAGTATATTTAGATTTTTACACATGCTTTTATATCTGGAAGAATGGGACAAAATGGGTTATAATTTTATTTCTTTATCCTTCAAGTTTTGGCTTCTGTTGGTCAATTTTTTTATTATTTCTGTTTTGGTGGATATATATCTTTAAAATAGACCCTTTGCTGTAATTTTAATAGGATTTACAATTAAAAGTAGATATGTATAGCTTCAATCTATTATCTTTACCCAGAATATCCCATGTAAAATATTAAAATCTTATTTAGCATGAATCTCAGATTTTTTGGGGGGGGCGCGTATGTTACCAGGGATAGAAACAAGGGGCACTTTTCAACTGAGCTACATTCTCATCAGATTTTACTTTATTATTTTTTTTGAGACAAGGCTCACTAAATTGTATTGAACCTGTGATCCTCCTGTCTCAACCATACAAGCCACTGAATTCCAGATTTGAAAAGGGACTTTAGACATTAAAAGACTAAGTTTTATAGTCAATTTCTTTTTCTCTCTAATGATATTCATTGATTGATTTCATAACTACTTTTAAAACACATCTTCATTGACCATCTATACATGGTTCGATTCTTTATAATGAAATCTAACTCTTAGACAATACTACCAATTTAATCACTCTTATACACTGCCTGTAAAAGTTTTTCAAATATTTAAAATTATGCTTTCTGGAAGATGTAATGCTGGCATAATTTTACTTGATGATTTATCTTATATCACATCTTCCAGGGCTTCCATTCTCCCTTAGACATTTTAACTGGTAGCATTTCAATTCAGGTATGCTGATTAGTATGAAAATCAATAATCTATACATGAACTGATGTGTGAAAGGCACATGTAAAAGTTCAGCAGTCTTTTGTACCTTTTTTAAAACTACATCACCATTGTCTGAAATTAAGTCAACCATATGGATCCTGAGTTCTAACTATATCATTTTTCTGTTTTACAATAACTAGTCATTCTTCTGTTTGTTTACTCATTATTTTATTTTCAATCACTGAGAATATCAGGTAGATTCAACAATTTGAAAATTCAGGATGTCTGATTTGAAAACCTAGCATGAGAATGTGAATCATTGGACCAATAACAAAGTTTTCAAAATGGGTTTATAATTACATTCGTTCAGAAACTTGCCTGTTGAGACCTCCTTTCTTCCGCAGCCAAAAAAATTTATAATGACAGCCTCATTTTGAGCAAGGCAGCCTGTGTGGTGGAGAGTCCCAACCTGTGTGGAAGCTGTGTGAAATAAAACCACTTGGGCTCAAGGTCCACTGCAGTCAGTGGGGCAGTCTGTGCTTTAGCCTGAAATACGATGTCACAAGAAATGACAGGTACTTTAGAACAAGAAAAGTCACCAGCAAAATCTTCATACTTAAATAAGTGGAAGAGACAGCCTGACAGAGGCCTGAATAGCTCATAAATATCCTGTCATATTTAATTAGAATCACATCGTGGTAAAGAATGCTATTTTGCACTGAACCAGAAGACTGGAGCTAAATGCAGGCATGGCATAGAAAGGTATACACTAGCACTAAAGTTAGGGTGGAGTTGTCCTTATGGTTATTGTCCCTAAAAGAATGAGTTACACATGAAAAATGTAAAGTCTGATGGGGAGAGATTCACTTGGTTGCTTCCTACAAGGTGAAAGTCAAAAGGCTATACATGGAGATGGAAGGTGTAAGATAGTGACAAGGGCAGTGGGGTCCATTCATTTCTGGGAAACAGGCTTCTGTAACTTAGGGCTTTCATGGAATATCCCTGCTCCATTCTCCTAGATGCATTGCCATCTATTTGTAACAGCAGTTCCTCAAGTTGGTGATTGACAAGAATAATTTTAAATTCAAAGCAATAATAATAAACATATGACCAGTGTTAATAAATTATATATTTCTGGTTTTAATAAACCTGTGTTTAATTTACAAAAACAACATCAAAGCAGCAACGTCTAAAATCAGGTTTCAAAAAAAGCAAATCCAAATGTTTACAATATGATGTTGTAAATTTTTTTTCATTTTCAATTTGTTTTAGATTCTTCATGAGAAATTGAACATATTGTAGCTCTTGGTTAAGTAGATTTTCCAACTTCTCCTTTATTTACAAGTTATGAAAACCAAGATTTTTTTTTGTTTTAAATGTATGCTTTCATTGGTATTAATTAAAAATATGAGTATATTCAAAAATAGGGCTGCAATGATATAGAATTACAAATAATTAACTGAATCTAAAAATAATAGATATGCTATGAAATCAATTAAATTAAATTAAATTATTAAATGATGAATAAGTTGCTTATTACAAATAACCTAACTGTGAAAGAAAAGTTTCTAATTTATTGGAACAGATTTCCTCAGTTAATGTTATTGGAAAGTTGCCAAAACTATTCCAATCTATTCAAATTAGCTTAGGTCATTGAATTATATAGACATTAAAGCCTATCAAAATGGTATGAAGATTATTTTATCTTCATTGTAACATCTATAAAAAACTAAGAAAAAGGGGTATATTATTCTCTGAATATTTTAAATTATGAATTCTTCTTAACACTAAAATACACAGCTTCATATACCATCAATCTGAATATTAATATAAAAAGTAAAGCATATATTTGCATGTATAAATAATAAAGATAACAAAGGTGAAAATTTTCATGATATTAAGATACTAAAATATTTTTCTTTCTTTCCTTTTTTTTTTTTTTTTTTGGCACCAGGGTTCAAACCCAGTAGCACTTAAACAATGGACAAATTGGGTCACATTCTCAGACCTTTTTATTTATTATTTTGAGACAGGTCCTGGGTCTGGCTAAGTTGCTTAGGGTTTCACAGAGTTGCTGAGGCTGATTTCCAACTTGTGATCCTATTGCCTCGGTGTCCCAACCTGCTGGGATTACACAGATGAACTACCATACCTGTCTCAAGGTAGTGAAATATTTCTTAAGCACATCATAAAATATAATAATCACATACAAAAGGATTGATAAATTGGATTAGATTAAAATAAGAACTCCTCACAAACAGACATTATTAATAAAGTGAAAAGGCTAGCCACATATTAGCAGAAGATTTTGCAATATATTTAAAAGACAAAGGTCTTATATCTAAGATATATGAAGAAATCACACAAATCAATAGGAAAAATGGTCATTAATAAAATTAGAAAAGCAGTCAAGAGATGTGTCAATAGGCATTTGCAAAAGAGAACATTTAAAGGGTCAATAAAAATATTTTAAAAATTTTACCAACACAGACTTCCATAAAATCAAAAAGAGATGATAAGAAATATGAATCATAACAACTAAAATTTAAGAACTAATAATTATTAGTTTTGGTGACTTTCTGGTGTGTTTAGGTGGAATAAATAGGATTCAAACATTTCTAAATGGCGTTATACATTGTTCCAACCATTGTCTACCAAACATGAACATATACACACTTTCTCCTTGCCTTTACCGGGACACTGCTGGATCGACAGGTACTACAAATCTCCATTTCACCTACTACTTTTGCACCAATGCCTATCCTTTAGTTAATACTTGATAATTAATAATTTATTTATGAGCAACTGAGTAGAGAGGATGTCAGGACTGAGATGGATCAGTTTAAAATGTGATAGAAGGCCAAAAGTAATTGCTGCTGCAGTACAAAAGACGGTGTGGGAAGGTTCACCCAATGGGAAAAATTTGAGCAATGCAAACACACATGATCCAAGATAAGTATGCACAAACTTATGGGCAGTGGTAAACAATTTAACAGATTTATCAGCTCATTTAGCTTTCCTATCCTTTAGCTACTCTAAGTTTTGGCATTGTGAGCTAATAAATATTCATGATGTTAGAGCTGAAAGCCTCAATTGAGCTCAACTATGTGTAGTCTTTCTTGCAGAACATAGTTTAGATATTGTTGCCTCTGGTTGTCTGAAGAATAAAAGGTGCAGGCTAAATCTGAGCCCTGAATGTGGAATACTATATTACAGTATTACCAAATAACCGTTTTCATGACAGTTTCATTTAGATTCCTTGAATCTTACATAAATCACCCATTAACTCTTACCATAATGGATAAATGCTGTAAGTATTAGTTTCCTTTCCTCATCTGTAAATCTTCAGATTCCAACATTTGTTGGCTTTCATAGCTTCTGATTTGCCAAAATGGAACCTTGCAACTTCAGAACAAGGGACACCTATGACAAAGAAAGTGCTGAGACAGCATGGGGTTTGTTGGTCCTTCTATGTACCACACCAAACAGTAGACACTGGCAATTAGATAAGGAGGTAAATAGAAAATGATGCAGCTGAGACACCAGCATGACAAGAGCACCATCAAAATAAAATGCTGTTCTCCTGCATATTTTGGAACTTCCTAAACCAATGGTTGTTAGATAATTTTCTGGGCTCAATAAATTGGACACATATGTATAGGAACCTAGGAGTTGAAGTTGTAATGGCCTGACTTACCATCATTTCCAGAGACTCTGGGAATCTGTGTTTCTTTTACTTAGCCTGAAAATCTTGATTCTCACAGAATGAATGTTTCTACATGGGTAAAGGGAAAGATGACCACTAGACATAAAACTCTGGATAACGGCTGATTACTCACCTTGAGTAAGTACATCTGTAGTTTAGAGATAAGAAACTAGGGTTTCTGTAAGGATAAATAGTCCTACTAATCTTGATGAGATTTGGTTTCAGCTGCTTAATAGTGGAAGGGAGGAATATGTTTGCCACTGTGATCCTGCAGGGAATTTGTATTTATTCTCATGTACAGATTTAATTATCAATTGACACTCGTAACAAGATGAGGTAGTAATTCTCTAACATTTTAGAGTTGAGCATCTGAGTGACTCCACCAGACAAGTCACTGAGGCCAAAAGTGTTAGCCGATGAGGTGAAGAAGAAGATTTGAGAAAAATGAGGTGAGAGAGAAGAAGATAAGCAAAAATCACAGCCTTTGGAGCAACTGAACTGGATGAATTTATAGTTCACACCACCAACTTTCCTCTTGTACATTTTTTCTAGGAATTTTGACAAACAAGAATGCAGACATTATGATGGATAAAATAAATTTAAGGTGAGATTCAAGTGCTGTGATAACTGAAGCTAAAAGTTCCAACTAGGTTTCCATATAGGTACCCCAGGTAGTGTGAGTGCTGCCTGCTATCAGTTCTCGGAAGCCCCTTTGCTTGAACAGTTGCCCTCAGTGGGTGGTGGACATTGCTGAAGAGGGATACTATCCCACTGCCCCAATCTCCAATTGCTACACGCTGATGTGGAGCGCTCACAGATTGTGATCAACTGATATATTACAAAATTCCAGCTCCTTTGCCTTGTGGGGAGACAGCACTGAATTGTGATTCATACCTACTTCACAGGAGGCCAAGTCCCAATAGTATCGGAATTGACCTTCTAGTTACCCTTTTCGTTTCTGTGTTCTGCTTCCCTCACTCTGGTTCAGTTTTCCCAGGGGCTGGGGGAAACACGTCATCAGAAAATCAAGTATGTTTAAAGATGTGTTTCAGTCCCTAATTATTGAGAATAGAACTTGGAATTTGCTATGACCCAGCAATTCCATTTCTAGGACACACTAACAATAAAGTCCATGTCTTGTACACCAAATACCACATACGGAAATATTCACAACCGCATTTCTCATAATAGCCTAAAACTAGAAATAAACAAGAAACTCATCAATTTGTGTGCATATTCTTCCCTTATTTCTTTTTCACTGCCTTATATGGGAATACAGCATAAGCTAGACTATATTTACCAAAGGCAGCTGCAGCAGTATCTCCCATCCTTCATGCCCTTCTTAAAAAGTGACCTTAATATTTCTCCTTTCTAGTGGTGCTTTCTATACTTCCTTCACTTAAGCCTGGCTTTTCCTTTGCTGCTGCTTTTAACAATAGATGATAGAGGAAGAGATTCTAGGTGTCTTCTGAGGCTAGATCATACAGATGTCATGATTTACTTGAATTTCTCAGGATACTTATTATTGGAACCCAGTCATTCTGTTGTTTTGAAGTCCAAACTAGCCTGTACCAAGAGACCATAGGTAATGCTGCAACCAGAATCCCAGTAGGAGTCCCAGGTCATAATAATTATCACCTGCTAGATATTGTATGAGGAAGCCTCCAGTGGTTCCAGATCCAAACACTGAATAACCCTTGGCTTTCCCATATTTCTGATAAGGCTACAGAAACCTAGGGAGTAGAAACAAATGATCCTCAGTGGGACCTGCCCATATTCTCATCCTGCACAGAGTTAGGATAACAAAATTACTGCATTATTCTATTGGCTTTTGTTTGTTTTTTTTTTTTCCCCTTTTGGTAGGAGAATATTGTTAGCCAGGATTAAAAGTTAGAATACAATATACTTAGTACTAGATACAAGTAATGTTGAGTGAAAAAGACCAAAAATATGTGCACTGGGAGATTTCATTTATATAACTAGTAAGAACCAGCCAAACTGAACTATACAATTATGAAATGATAGTATTTATTTTGGAAGAGAGGAAGGGTAATGGTTTGAGAACACATGGGGACTTCCCAGTGATGGCAAAATTCTACTTTCTGAAATGACCATGTTAATTAGGTATGTCCACTTTGTGACAGTTCATCAAAACAGTACATTTAAAACTTTAAAAAATATATGAATCAAGCAGAGAGAGGAAACAAGTTCAACTTTAT
Organism: Aplodontia rufa; assembly: GCA_004027875.1. Lineage (NCBI taxonomy): Eukaryota > Metazoa > Chordata > Mammalia > Rodentia > Aplodontiidae > Aplodontia > Aplodontia rufa. Next base: position 12,876 of record PVKS010022673.1, read on the forward strand.
AGTATGTATCAAGTTCAAGCCAAGGAAAAGTTATCAATAAAATAATGACTTATATTAATAAAATGCACAAATTGTGCTAAATAGAAAGAAAACTCTTGCAAAACAGACAATTCCAAAATGTATCTTGCATTCTAGAGACAATTCTCTTTATTCACACATTTTTTTAAAACTTGGTAAGAAAAGCCTTTAACCAATATCCATGTCATTTTTTCTTTTTTTAGAAAGAAGGACAGTGAGAGAGAGAGAGAGAGAGAGAGATAATCAATTTTTATTGAGTTTTTCACATGGCCTTCATTGCTCTGACTCTTAGTTGTGTATGTGGATGCTGGGGTTTGAACCCTTGTACTTGCACATGCCAGGCAAGTGCCTCAACCGCTGAGCCACCACTCCAGCCATCTATATGATTCTTAGAAAGAAGAAACTTTTTCAGATAATTATTTTAGTTTGATTCTTTTTCAAAGATATCTCTCAATTTTAATTAAAACAGTTACTTTTAATGAAATAATTAGAGTGTGAATTTAATATGAAGACATAAATTGTCTTTATGCCAATACTATAAACTAGATTTAGAGTCAGGCAAACTGAGATTCCTTACCCTTTTTTAAAATTAATATCTCCAAAACCAAAGCTATACCCACATTAGTGTTGGAAGCATTTGAAGAAAATAAATTTCTCCACCTGCAGCACAGTTGATTAAGTAGTAAACACAAACTTTCTACAATAAACAGTTTAATTGTTGTATAATCCATGTTCTGATTTGATTTTTATCAAGTTTGATTAGTGATAATGTAAAAGATATTTTGAGGCAACCCAAAAATTAATTAACTAAAATTAAATAAGCTGATTATAATTACAGATTACTGACTATTAAACATCTTATTGAAAAATAAAAACTTCCAAGCCTTAGAAATACGCTGAGGTATGATATGAGATAGAGATTAAATATCCTAATAATGTATTCCTTGGTGATGTCTTTTATGAGGAACAATATATGTTATTTGTACTAGCAGTTGTTATTTGAGGTTTTTTTTTTAACATTTGGGTATCGCATGAGTTTTAAAATTTAAAAACAACGCTTTGAACAATAGCTCAGTGTGATTTGGAAAAAATTAGGACATTAATCACTGTGAACTATAATTCCTTATTTTCCTTATTCACAGACCCAGAAGATTTTTTTAAAGTTTGTCATCCACTTAATGTTCTGAATTTCTAAATGTGAAGGATATTGTGGAAAATGATGCAATTTTTGACCCTGTATCTTATGGTATTTTTCAATTTTTGAAATAAAAGTCATCTTTTAAAATTTCCTTAAAAATTATACTTTGGGAACTGGAGTGGTGGCTCAGTGGTATCATGCTTGCCCGGCATGCATGAAGACCTGGGTTCAAACCCCAGCATCGCATACACAACTGAATGTCAGAGCAAGGAAAAACAGATGAAAAAGTAAATAAAATTGATTCTCTCTTTCTCTATCCCCCTCTCCCTCTCTCTTTCTTAAAAAGAAAGAATTATACTTTGTACTATTTTATCGGTTTCTTATGTAACATCAAAAAGATACTAAAATCAATCTTATAGATTTTTTTTTCAGTGTACCAAACTTCTTTACATGGTACTAACAGAAGCATCAAAAACTAATTTATTTTATTAGTTCATTAGAAAAACTTTACAATCTTTACAATTCCATTACTCATCATAAAATCATAAAAGTTGAGCCACAAGAAGCTCAGAAATGAACTGTTCAAATCCATATTTGTTTGTTTTTCGTTGCTGTTTGGTAGCAAAGATTGAACCTAAGGATGCTCGACCACTGAGATATATTCCCAATCCTTTTTAGTTTTTATTTCACAATGTGGTCTTGCTAAATTACTGAGGGTCTCACTATGCTGCTGAGAGTGGCCTTGAACTTGGATCCTCTTGCTTCAGCCTGTTTAGTCTCTGGGGTTACAGGAGCAAACCATGGTGCCAATGGTTCATGTTTAATTTAAACTGTCCAGAAAAATCTTAAAACATAGAAATGAATATTCTTTGGACCATCAAATCCATACATGTTCTATTACTGCTGTACTAAATACAGTAATGATATTATAATTACATTTTCTTTCACATCTTCAGACATGTTGGTATAATAGACTCATAGTAGGTTTTCCTAAAAACATAAAAGATCAGCAATATTCTTCAGAACACCAAAGATGGTTAAAAGCTTTCAAATTTCAAGGAACAAATTAGTTGTAATTGTAGACCAAGTCATCAATTATAAGATAAAGGCAAATGGTGTGGCCTTGTTTCTGTTCTGTTTGTGCTAATTAAGGTGTTGGCTTAGAGTTTGGGAGTTACTAAGTTTCTAAGCAATAGATAAGAACAAGCCATGGTACATCTTTTGAAATAGACTTTAACTGTCTCAGTCTGGATTGGGGTAAAAGGTAACCCACCTCTCATATTCTTAAAAGAATGGAAGAGGACAATATTATAAAGATACAAAAATTGTCTCAGTTTCACAATTCCATTTCAGAACACTGCATTACTATACTTAAGGGGAAACATTTTAAATCTAATTCAAGGATTAAGACTCTCAATAGGAAAATCTTCTAGACATGAAAAGCAAAGGGAAGAAAAAAGGATTGAAAAAACAGGAAGAAAAGAAAAGCTGAATGGATGGAAGTTTAATAAGAATTTTATTCTTAGTCTATATTCCAGACTTAGAGAAGAGAGACCTCCATTGTTAATTTCCAATTAAAAAAAAGGCATAAGCTTAAATCACATATAGATAATTTATTTGAAATGATTTGTTACTTAATGTGTATGTGTGTGCATGTGTTTTTTTTGTGTGTGTACATAGCAATCTAGTCATTGGAGGGAATCCAAAGCATGCTATATATCATAAATTTTTATAAGTTTTATTCTTTTGTTTTGAAGAGCACATGCTTAAGTATTGCAATTTTATGTGTTGAAATTTATGAAAATCTTCATTTTTTTTCTATGTCAGTTTTCAGTTTTTTGCTTCTGTGCTCCATAACCACCTATTTTTTGCCTTGACCATATATTACTGTGACTGGATATTGTAAATACTTGTGCTAACTAGTTGGCATTTTATTAAATATTAAGGGACCACTGACAGTGCAGGGGGCTTTTTTGCAGGGTTTTGGGCTTTCCTTCCAGCTTCCTAGTGAGTGTGTGACAGAGTACCCAAGATGCACACCTCAGCAAGCTTTACCTGAAGCACCAACCAGGAACCTGCTCAATTTTGCATGCAAGACACAGGTTGTTTTATTACTGTCCTCCTCCCCTAAATTCTATGTAATCTCAGAGAATTTCTCTACAGTCTGATGGATCACAGATAAAATGGCTCCAACAAAATAAATATGTTGTGGCTGGAGCAGTTGCTCATCAGTTACAAAGTTTGCCTTGAATGACCAGGGATGTGGGTTGCGGGTTCAAACCCCAGCACCTTGTATACAACAAAGTGTCTGAGCAACCAAAGCCACATGAAAAACTAAATAAAATTGATTCTCTCTCTACTCCTCTCACTGTCCCTCTTTCTTAAAAAAAAAAAAAAAGTAAATATGATAAGACTATTCAGAGAAGTCTTCTTCCTAATTTGTTTTTTTTCTAAGGAACAGTCACTGAGTTCTAAATGTAGTTTCTAAATGACAATTCTTTAAGTAAAATTTCTTCCATTCAAAATGCTGGTGTGGTACCTGTCTCTGGACTGGATCCCAAAGACATGAAATTTCCTGCAGAATTTTGTCTCACCTTTTAACAGCTCTCATTGCCATTTCAGAGAGATTAAAAACAAATGCAGGGGAATTAGAGTGCCTGAGTTTGAATTCTAATTTTCTTCCTTAATTTCAGAGATGTTTTGAGAAATTACCCTTCTTTCCTGAGTCTATGATTTCTAGCTGCAAAATGTACGTGATAAAAACTGTATTTGTTCCATACAGTGGTAAAGACTAAATAAGTTATTTCATGACAGTCGCATACGGTAGTGCCAGCCAAATAAGAACCAAGCAATTAATTTCAGCTATTATAAATTATTTCTCTTTAATTTCTTCTCCTTCTAGGGTTAAAGTTAGAGAAAGATATAGTATACAAATTCTGTCGTCACTTTCATGCTGTGTATTAGAAAGCAAAATTAAGAATCTAACGTGAGCACTTCTCTGTTATGGAAATGCTTCCTCAATATCTTGTCTTTCAATTCCTTATATGATGCAGGATTTTGTCATTTTAACTGCACTGTAAATATTTCTTTAAAATCTATCTTAGAGTATAAACTGAAATTCAATGACTATACCTCACTTATGTCTCCCACAGGGTTAAATATTTAAGGACTGAGGACATGAGGTAGCAAATGAATATATTGTTTTTCTGTATCATACCATCCAATTTTCCAAGACACAAAACTAATATGAGATATGAAACTGACCCTGTCACCTCTAATTAGGGAATCTATTTTATTTCCTGTGACACAGAAGAGAAAGAGAGAAGTACACATCTAATAGGGTCAGGCATCAGGGTGAGGCAGAGATCTGATGTGTAGTTAATGGTTAAAGATGGATGGGCTCTGGTACTGCCTGCTGACTAGAGTAAACAATATACTCCATCCCTGATTGCCTCTCTTTCCTTTCTTAATTAGTTTGTTAATGAGCTAATGTTTCCAATGGACTGTTAAATTAAAACAATGTGTTGTCTACTGTGATGCCTAACATTTTCTCTGGACATAAAATGTAATTCACCTTCAATCTACTGTTCTTTCTTTTGTTTATCTCTCTTTCTCTCTCTGGTGTTTGGCAAATAAATAAATAAATATTCCCAGCATGTGCAACTATTAAATAATATCAATAAAATGGGTTAATAAGCACATGAAGTAACCAAAGGAAACATGCTTAACAGGCTCAGGGAAAGGCTCCAGCAGAAGCTCTCATGTAGGAATTTCACTCATGAGGCTGGACCATCCAGTGTCATTTGGGGAATCAACAGCACTCTGGGCACTTTCTGAATGCAGCCAAAAGGAAACTCTTCAGGGGATTCTGAGGCAGTAATGTTTATGTTTATTGCTGCCAAGTAATCAGAAAAGAGTAAAATGGATGTGCAAGCACAAAACCAGCAAATACAGAGCACCCACTACCCCTTAAATGAGCACAACAACTTCTTGCTTTCAGCTCCTTTTCCTTCTATGTATAATGTTTTAGTTCTCACATAAAGCATACTTATTTTGGTTTTTAGATAATCCTCATTATCCAATACATAATGGTTCATGCCCCACAGGTCCAGGACTCTGATCCCTGTCAGCAGGCCTCCAAGACAGCCTTGAGGAGGACACCCCCACCCCAGCCTGGAGCCACAGCACCTACCCAGCCTATGGGTTGAGGACTATGGTCCTGGACAGCAGAATTGTAGGACACCCTGAAACTCCTGCTGGGAGCCTCCCAGCCACAGTGCATACCATTCTAGTCCAGATATACTGGCCCATCCCTGCCACCAAGGATCTCAGGTCCTATTTGGGTATGCAGGCAGGCCACTTCCAGCCTGCACAGGCCCTCCAAGACCCCAGGACACAGTGACTAATTCCTACTACTACAATCAACAATCCAGCAGTCTGACCCATACCCCCAATAGGTTACAGATCCATGCCTAGTCTCCCTTATGCACATTGTGTCCTGGGGTCTTGGAGCTTATAAATAGCTTAGCAAACCAGCAGGCTACAATACCAACACCCATATATCAATAGCTTTCCTATATGTTAACAATAATAGGGCAGGAGAAATCAGGAAATTGTTCCAGTTCACAATATCCTCAAAAAATATAAAGTATTGGGAAATTAATCTTATAAAGGAAGTAAAAGACCTCTACAATGAAACTTATTGATTCCTAAAGAACAAAATTGAAGAAGTAGATCTGAAAAGAAGGAGGATGTTCATGTTCTTGGATAGGCAATATTAGTATAATTAAAACTGCCATTCTGCCAAAAGCTCAATACAGATTCAATGCGATCCCCATGAAGATATCAATGTCATTCTTTACAGATATCGGAAAAGCAATTCTCAAATTCATTTAGAATAAAAAGAAATTTAGAATACTAAAACATTATTAAGCAGAAGAATAAAACAAGAGGTTTCACAGATCTAAAATTATACGATAGAGCGGTATAACAAATGTCATGATATTGGCATCAAAATAGGCATAAAGACAATTAGAATAGAATACAAGACTCTAAGGCAAACCCACAAATCTTTAAACATCTGATATTTGACAAAGAGGGTCAAAATATGACAAAGAGGAATGATAACCTATTCAACAAATGGTGCTGGACACACTGGCCAGTTGCAGAAAGTTGAAATTGGATCAATATCACTCACCTTGTACAAAAACCAAATTGAAATGGATGAAGGAATTAGGAATTAAATCAGCTACCATAGAACTGCCAGAAGTATATTTAGTAGCAACACTCTAGCAAATACTTTCCCAACAATACTTCCAAAGTGAAAGAACTGACGTCAAGAAGCAATGAGTCAGATCCCATTAAATTAAAATCCTTCTGTTCAGCCATGAAATTGGTCATAACTGTCAAGACAGAATCGACAGAAGAGGAGATAATCATGGCCTGTGGTTCATCTGATGGGGGACTAATATCCAAAATTTACAAATAACTTGAAAACTTAATATAAAAAATACAAGCAATCCAATCAATAAATGAGCCAGAGAGCTTAAGAGAAACTTCTCAACAGAGGATATTGAGCAAGCCAATGAACACATGAGGAAGTGTTCTAAATCACTCATAATCAGAGAAATGCAAGTCAAATCTACCTTAAGATTACTCCTCACTCCAGACAGATTGGCAAAGATGTAAAATATAAACAGTAACAGATGCTGAAAATGTAGTGGAGAGATAGTTACACTAGCACACTGTTGGTGGAACTTCAGACTGTTATAGCCTCTCTGGAAAGAGAGGATGAACCCATCATATCATCCAGCTATTCCTCTACTGGGTATTTTTCCAGGGGACTTAGAATCACCACATTACAGTGACACAGCTAAATCTATGTTCATAGCAACTCAATTTACAATAGCTAAATTATGGAAACAACCCAGATGACCCTCATTGGATGAATGCATGCAAAATCTGTGAGATATATATATATATATCTGTGAGATATATATATATATATATATATATATATATATATATATATAATGGAGTTCTACTTCGCTATTAGAAACAGGATATTATGTCATTTGAAGACAAATGGATGGCAATGGAAAAAATTATGCTGACTGAAATTAGCCAAACCAAGAGACTAAGGGATCAGATATTTTCCCTCATTTGTGGAGGCTAGAGCAAAACCCAAGCTTGGGTTAAAGGTCAAGCTCATGTACTAGCTTCACCAAAGTCAGAGCAACACATAATCTAGGTGAAACTTAGATATGTGGGGTGGAGGATGAAGAAGTAGTGAGGGGAGAAGGAGGTTTGATAAGAAGGGGTCTAGGAGGGATTCAACAATGTAGCTTACTCTTTTCTCCTCTGAGAAGCCAAATAATATTTATGCAAATTTTTAATTCTGAAAAAGGCACAATCTTTATACACAGTATATGTCTGTATATATATATATATATATGTATACATATATATATATATAAAGATATTTATATCTGTTTTATGGGGAAATATAGAAAAGTCAAGGGTCTGGAGTGTGTGTCATGTGGGGGTGATTAGGGATTAGGCTCACAGACATATCATGTTGTTACTACATATGCATTTACAATTGTACAAAATAAATTTCTCATTAAAATAAATTTAAAAAGGGGGCTGGAGTGTTTGCTCAGTGGTTACAACACTTGCCTGGCATGCACAAGCATGTGAGTTCAAACCCCAGCACCATGTACGCAGCCAAGTGTCCGAGGAATGAAAGTCACATGAAAAACTAAATAAAAAATAGTTTCTCTCTTTCTGTCTCTCTCTCACTGTCCCCTCTTTCTTTAAAAAAATAGTAAAAAAGAGTTGCTGATTTAATATACCGATCCTTGAACCATTTTGATTTAATTTTTGTGCAAGGTGAAAGTAAGGATCCAATTTCAGTTGTCTACATATGGCTGTCCAATTTGTCCAACACCATTTGTTGAACAGGCTATCATTCTTCCATAGCATGTTTTTGCCCCTTATCAAATATCAGATAGTTAAAGTTATGAGGGTTCGTCTCAGAATCCTCTATCCTGTTCCATTGGTCTTCCATTCTGTTTTCGTACCAATACCATGCTGTTTTTGTTACTGTAGCCCTATAGTATAATTTCAGGTCAGGAATTGAGATGCCTCCTGCCTCCTCCTTCTTGCTGAGTAACGTTTTGTCTATTCTGGGTCTTCTGTTAATCCATACAATTTTGAGTATTGCTTTTTCTATATCCATGAAGAATGGCATCAGTATATTGATAGGAGTATATTGATAGGGATTGCATTAAATCTGTATAGGGCTTTGGGTAAACTGGCCATTTTGATGATATTTACTCTACTTAACCATGAACATGGAATGTTTTTCCATCTACTCAGATCTTCTATAATTTCTTTTTTTAAAGTACAATAATTTTTGTTGTATAAGTCCTTCACATCCTTTGTGAGATTTATGCCCAAGCATTTTATTTTTTTGGAGGAGATGGTGAAAGGGACAGATTTCCTAATTTTTTCTTCAGTGTCCTTGTTGCTGGAGTATAGAAAAACAATTGCTTGAAAAAGAAGTTAGGATCCACATTACGTGACACAGGGGTCAGCACAGCCTTCCTTAACAGGACTCCCATGGAGCAAACGGTAAAATCAAGAATAAATGCATAGGATGCAATTAAACTCAAAAGCTTTTGCACAGCTAAGGATTTAGTCAAGAGTCTCAAGAGAGAACCTACAGAATGAGAGAAAAATTTTGCCTGCTACACCTCAGTGTAGTATCCCAAACTCAGAAACTCAAGGGCCAAATGTTTTCTCTCATTTGTGGATGCTAGAATATAAGCAGAATCAGTATATTAGATGGCTAATCTAACAATTACCAGTCATGTATGAATTATTATATGATCATGGGGAACTGTGCTAAGATTCCTGGGGGACTAGAAGGAGGTAGTATGGGGGAATCTAACCTGAGGGGAACCTCTGACTTGCAGGAGAAGTCCAATCAACTTGGGTTTTAAGTAAAGTAAAACATGGAACCATGGGTACCCAAAGGAGGGAAACCATGGTCGGGTTCCAATATTGGCTTGCTCTGTCATTATAGTTTTGTTCTTGATTGTTTGATGATGAACCCCTCCAAGTTGTAAGACCATGTTTATCGAATAAAAATATTAAAAAAGATACAAAGGAAAAAATATTAAAAAAGAAAAGAAAATATTAATGAATTCATAAACTACATAAAGTTTATTATTTCCATAGTATATTATGTGATAACTATTCATATATGAATTAAAATGGCACTTCCATTTTTTAAATCTCTCTAGCAAAACATACATTTAAGAGGTTTGGAGAAAATATTTATTGAATATAATAAATCACATCATGAAAAATAAAGGGTAGAATATAATAAACAAAATAAAAACCAAATCAGTTTTGGAGGAGGAAAATTCATATGTGGTTTGGGTGATGAAAGCAATTTATAGGAAAGAGTAAACATGAGTCTTAAAGAAAGGAAAGGACTTCCATAGGCAGAGCTGGGGACAGAATACTCCATTGAAAAGTAGGCCCAGAGAAGTGGGCAGGAATTAGAGAGGTCATACTGGATTTTAGGACTTAGAATGGAAAGAAGCATTTTGATTTTTGTATGTTTTAATTGGAAGAAGTTGAAGCTAAACAAGGAAGTTAAATCAGGAAGGGTGGAGAATTGAATATTACGTAAGATCTTTTGAGCTTATATTATTAAATATTTTAGGACCATTAAAGGCTTAAGATTTGAGCAAATTAATTTTACTCATTGCTTACTTTAAAAATTTGGGGGGAAAGTTTTATATTTTAAGGAAAATATCATTTTAGGAGTGAAAGAGGGGCTGGAATGATGGCTCAGTTGTATTGCACTTGCCTGGCATGTGTGAGGACCCCAGGTTTGAAGCCAGCACCACAGACACAACTAAGTGTCAGAAAAACTAAAACCAGATGAAAACATAAATAAAAATGATTTGTTCTTCCTCTCTCACTCTGAGTAAAAAAAAAAAAAAAGAAAAGAAAAGGTGAAAGAGAGGATGAAAAGAAATACGTTTATGCTTGTGGTTTAACAGTCAATAGGAAGTCATTGCCAAACATTTGAAAAGGTGCCTAAAATGGACAATGGAGTGCAGTTACCGTGCACATAGGGAAAAATAACCAATGTTCACCATTGTTTATATTTACACAAGCACATATAAAGAAATATACAGTGGTGTTTGGGATTTAGCTCAGTGGCAGAGCGCTTGCCTAGCACATGCAAGGCCCTGAGTTTGGTCCTCAGCCCTGAAAAAAAAAAAAGAAAAAAGAAAAAGAAATGTACAATGACTTTTGTTTTAAGAGAGTGGGAGTGGCTGGAGCAGCGGCTCAGAGATTTGAGCAATTGCCTGTCATGTGCAAGGACTGGGATTCAAACAATCGTGCCATATACACAACCAAGTGTCAGAGAAACAAAAGCCAGATGAAAAAGTAAATAAAGTAGATTCTCTCTCTCTCTCTCTCTCTATTCTGTCTTTAAAAAACAATAAAAATAATAAAGAGATAGAGGGAGAGTGACAGAGATAGAGAAAAAAATTCAATTTTATTTATTTTTTCATCTGGTTTTCATTGCTCCAACACTTAGTTTTATGTGTGGTGCTGGGATTTGAACCCAGGTCCTCATGAATGCCAGGCAAGTGTGATACCATTGAGACATGCCTCCAACCCAATGACTCAGTTTTTAAAGAGTTGTAAAAAACTTGCAAACAACAGTTTAGTAATTAGGTAGTACTAAGAAGATGGGAATCTGCTGGGGAATAAAATCATGCTATGCCTACATATAAATATGTCCCAATGAATCCCACAAATACATGCAATTATTAGGAACTAATAAAATTGCAATAATAATGGAAGATAAGTCAGTGGAGTAGAACAGTGTATAGGGGAAGGAAAAGGGAAGAGAAAAGAAAGTGCTGGGGAACGAGATTGATCCAATTATGCTATGAGCATGTACAAATGCAGCATAATGAATCTCACTATTAAGAATAATTGTAATACACCAGTAAAAAGATGGGAATCTGCATCAAAATTTCAATTAAAAGTTAAAAGTGATGTGGAATAACAGTCTTGTTAATCTGATATTCACTATTGTATGGGACTTTAAACTATAAGGAAAGACATCATGTAGAACTTAGGAAGAAAACTCTGTCTCATAGGAGGGAAATACTTCACATTGATTTAATGGCATGAATTGAATGCTCACTCTGAGAATATTGATAGGGATATGTTCCCTAACCGTTCAAATGTAGGTAACAAAAGCACAAAACTGCATTTTTAAAAGGATATGAGAGTCTAATGTAAACAGCAATTATTGCATGAATCGAAGCTTGCAAGCACAATAGGGGAAACTTTCTCCAACTGGACTCAGGGTCAGGGAAATCTTCCTATGGGTTTTGGTTTATAGCAGAGTTTTAGTGGACAAGTAGGAGCTGGTGGGGTAAAGGGGTTTTTAAAAGACATTTCAACCCAAAGGAGCACGAACTAGTTCACAGTAATGGGAAACACCACTTTGTGCACAACCACAGTCAGTTTACTAATTCACAACACTTTTGAGAGGCACAGTTGCCTAATCACTAAGAAAGTGGGTTGTAGGGTAAGACATAGCTGAACTCATAACCTACTCTGAGCTTTTAAAATTGCAGACTGTACAAGAGATTATATTCTTCAATAATTCAAGGAACTTCAGGTAGTATAAATGGGAGTTTATTTTTCCTATCATTATTCTCCTTTTAAAAATGTCATAAGAACACAGATGAATATACTCATATTAAATATGAAGGTCATAGTAGAGCACAATAGTGTTATGGGCACTATGTTATATGACAGATTTATAGAACTTCTTCACCTTACATCATTAGAACTAAACGCATTAAGTAAGAACTCAATTTCCCTCTCCCTAGCTCCTGGCAATCGCTGTTCTACTCTGATTCTATAAGGTGGACAATTTTGAAATACCTCTTGTAAGTTAAATCATACAGAATCTGTCAATCTAGAACTGGTTTCTGACTTATTTCATCTGGAACAATGATCTCTATGTTTACAGGTATTGTCCATTATGAAAAAATCTCTCCTTATCAATGCCAAATAGTATAAAATTCTGTGTGTGCGCATAGTTTTCTTTTTTTTTGTGTTAAAGATAATCTTACAATTAGGAGGGAATCATTGTCATATGATCAAGAATAAATGTATAATGACAGAGCAAGCCAAGGCTGATGCCATTCCATGATTTCCCCTCTTGGGTTCCCCATGGTTCCATGTTTCCCCCTACTTAAGCCCCGTGTTAATTGGACTTCTCATTGAAGTCAAAGGTTCCCCACTGAGTTGACTCCCCCATACTCCCTCCTTCCAACCTCCTTGATATCCTTTCTATTCCCTCCCCCACTCCTTGCCCCCTTCCCTATGTCCCCCAGTATCATAGGCAAGATTCCCCCATTCGTGTAAAATTTCATATATATTGAGTTTATTTGTAGCTTAGCCATCTATCATATCGATTCGGATTATATTCTAGTTTACACAAATGAAAGAAAACATTGGGCTCTTAAGTCTCTGAGTTTGGGATATTTCACTTAGCATAATATTTTCCATCTCCATCTATTTGTCTACAAATGCCATAATATCGTTTTCTCCAATAACTGAGTGGAATTCCATTGTATATATATGTACCAAAGTTTTTTAATCCACTCAGTAATTGAGGGGCATCTGGGTTGGTTCCATAATTTAGCTATAGTAAACTGAGCTGCTATAAAACATTGATGAAGCTGTATCTCTATAATATGCCAATTCTAGCTCTTTTGGGAAAATACCCTGGAGTGGGATAGCTGGGTCATAAGGTCACTCCAGACCTAATTTTTTGAGGAGTCTCCACACTGCTTTCCAGAGTAGCTGTACCAATTTGCAGTCCCACCAGCAATGTGACAGTGTTCCTCTTTTCCCACAGCCCCTCCAGTACCTGTCATTGTTTGTATTCTTCATATTTGCCCCTCTCACAGGGGTGAGGTGGAATCTCAGTGAAGTTTAGATTTGCATTTCTTTTATTGCTAGTGATGTAGAGCATTTACTCATATTTTTATGGGCTTTTTGGACTTCTTCCATTGAGAAATTTCTTTTTAGTTCTGTAGCCCATTAATTGATTGGATTATTTGTGAGTTTGGGATTTAGTTTTTTGAGTTCTTTGTATATTCTGGATATTATCCCTCTTTCTGAGGTGTAGCAGGTAAAGATTTTCTCTCATTCTGTAGGTTCTCTCTTGACATTCTTGACTAAATCTTTAGCTGTGCAAAAGCATTTTAGTTTAATTGTGCCCCATTCATTTATTTTCTTACTTTAATGCATGTGCCATGGGACTCTTGTTAAGGAAGGCAGAGCTGATGCCTATGTCTTGTAGTGTTGATCCTACTTCTTCAAGCTATTGAAGAGTTGCTTGTTTAATATCCTGATCTTTGAAAATTTTTGTGCAGGGTGAGAGGTAAGGATCCTATTTCAGATGTCTACATATGGTTGTCCAATTTGTCCAACACCATTTGTTCAACAGGCTATCCTTCTTCGTAATTTTCTTTATTCATTTATCTGTTTATGATAATTTAAGTTATTTCCATATCTTGGCTCCTAAATGTAAAGCTATAATGATCACAGGAGTGCACATAATCTTTTGAGATTGTGAGTCTATTTCCGTTGAATATATACTCAGCTGTGAATTTGCTGAATCTTATGATATTTCCATTTCTAACTTTGCTCAGGAAGTGCCATACTGTTTTTCATAATTTCTATAGCATTTTATATTCTCAAAGAGTTTATTCAATCACTCCACACAACATCTCACACACACACACACACACACGTATATATAATTGATGCTTGGCACCTTTTCATATAAATGTTGATCATCTGCACGTTTTAGGCAACAAATACCAATTATCATATGGAACTACATGAAGCTAAAGAGCGTTTGTAAAGCAAAGGACACAATTAATAAAATTAAAAAGTAAGAGGCACAATAGGATGGAACATCTGGAAACCATGCATCTAATAAGAGGTTAATATCCAAAATATATAAGGAACTAATAATTTTGGAAATAGAGGCTGCTGAGGGAACATATCAGAAAAACTACTTCCATGATTGGTTTAGAGGAACTGTATTTCAGAGAGTGGTATCAAGGAGATTAAGAAAATTGTATGTGTATAAGATGAAAGTAAAAAAAGATTGTTCTGTGATTAATTAGATGATAAAAATAATTTTCTAAAAAGGCAGGTCCTTTGACAGAGTCACTAGCCTATAACAATAACAACCTTATTTAAATGATTCTATTAAGATAACATTGCAACCCCAATTTACTATATGCAGTATATACTATACTATAAAATCAGTTTTATAATTTCATGATGTCACATTTATTTTTATCTAAAATGACATTTCCTAGGTGTGTCATTCACCATATTTACTGTTTGGATAATGATTTACTTTTTGACTTTTAAAAGTAGCTACACAATGTTATGTAATTTTATTTAAATATTGCTTATTCCTTTTACTAAATTGCAGGATAAGATGAGGAAGAAGACATGGGAAAAAGAGAAAAAATGAGAAAATAACTATTGAAAATATCTAACTTAAAAGAATTCATGAAACATTTGTCCTAGTATGTGTGATATTGATCCAGATTTCCATAGTGTTAAGTGTTTTTATTTTAGTTGTGTTACATAAAATAAACTTTTCGTGTCTTACTATTACCATATCAATCTATTGAATTTTTTGTTTTTGCTAGAGTCATCTAAATGAGGCACTCAGGATAGATAATTTTCTTAGAAAGCAAAAAAGTCAGAAAAATTGAATTTCAAAAAGAAAAAATGCATTACAAAAGTGACACGATATACTAGAAGTTTAATTAGCTCAAGAAATATAGTTAATCCCATGTCCTTGTTGATCTTTCTTCTACCAAGTTAAAGAGAATTATGCTAGTTTGTCTTCCTCCTTCTTGCAGCACTTCATTCTTTCCTTTCTTCTTTACTGCTTTCTTCTGTTTATTTTGTCCTTTCTTGTTTGAGATTTTACCAAGAAGTTTGATAGGGGTTCTTTTTTTTTTTTTTTATGAGAGAAAGAGAGAGCGACAGAGAGAATCAATCTTTTTATTGAGTTTTTCACATGACTTTCTTTGCTCTGACACTTAGTTGTGTACCTGGGGGCTGGTTTTGAACCAGAATACTTCTGCTTGCCATGCAAGCACCATAACCACCAAGCCACCACTCAAGACCAACAGGGGGTCTTTTTAATATTAATTTTATATCACCATTCTGTTTAATCCCAATTAATCATCTTTATAAGATGTATTAATATATGAATATAAATTATATCAGGTTTCATGCTAAGTAAGAACAATGCACTTGTAATGTGTTAATTACTAAACTTACTGGAGAATGTAATCTATATTAGTACCTATATTGTCACTCAATTCCTCACTCAGTTTTCAACCAATTTTTAAGTGCTTTGTGGTGATATGAAAAATGATTTTATTCCTCTTTAATTAGTGGAGAGAGACATATCTCATGTACTCTGCTGCCTATAACATTTCCTCTAGCTGAGTCTTTTAGCTCCTGGACCGGTACAGCATTAATTCATCTCAGATGTGATTCCAAGTGTGACTCTGAGACTACAACTCAGTGGTAGAGCACTTGACCTGAAACTTAAAGGACCCGTAAATAATGAGATTATTTTTCATTGTTAAGGGAAAAAGGCCTTATTCAGAGAAGCACACATAGTGAAAAAGAGATCTATTTGTATATATCCTCAAGCCAAAATCAAGGTTACCACAAACCATTGGGCAGGATCATTTAATTCAATTTGGGGATTAGTGTCATTTCCTAGAGTGCATGTGATGTAGAAGTTATGCAAATTACATTTTGGGTTAATAACTCTGTTAGTTGATCATAATCTTTATGCATTCACAAGCCATGCTTCCAACAACAACAAAAAAAAGACCCTGGTTGTACATCATTTCTTTTTAATATTTTCATTTTTCAACTTTCAAGAATAGAATCTTCATTAGTTTCTAATTAGTTTATTCCATCATCTTTTCCAGTATTTTTTCCATTTTTCTGCAAAAAACTAAGCAGTACTATGTTTTCTTATTATGTATGGTGATAAAGGATTGGGCTTGGAAGGTGCTTTTCAATGTTTGCTTAAATTTGTAATGTGATATTTCCAACACTTAGCAGTTAATGTAACCTGTATTGTGATCTGTAATGTTATTCTTGATTTGTTTTTCCGTAAACTGAGGCAAACATTAAAAGGGAATATCTCATTTGTAAAATATTTACGATTTGATGTTCAAATAAATGCATTCTTTACAGAAAATCATATTTCAAAACGTTTTGATGTATAATAAAAGCATGAAAGAAAGCACATTAAATGAATTTTAAATTTGTCCTCACAACGTCTGTTAAATGTTAAATAAAGACTACTTTAGCAGGAGAGAAATAGCATCTATGGGAAAATGACTACCACAATCCTGTAATGTAGGAATTCTTCCATAATGTCACAAAGCTCATGTCGTTCAGTTACTTACTTATGAAAAGTGTGTATACATACAAAGATTTATTTTAAAAACCAAAACTTAAGGGGAGTAATATTTTTATTCTTATACATGCATCAGAATCTTTTAAACAAGCAATACCCTCCATTTTAATGTCCTCCTTTCAACAATGCAAGAACTGATCAATTGTTTATTCACACGGACACTTTGATCACTTTAACACCAAGAAGAGCCTTAGTACAGTAATGAACCTGACATGAAGATAAACGACTACAATTAGCTTTCTCATTAGTTTTAACTAAAATTGCTTCTTTAGTCATGACTGATTTATCTCTGTTGTACTTCTCCAGTGCGCCAGGAAGCTGCCTGCCAGACACAAAAGGCAAGTGAAGGGAGTTCATTTAAACATCAGAGAGCAACTTTCCATGTTCTTTGGGTTGGCCTGTGGCTGACATTCAAGGGAGGACACATACACATGAGCTTTTATACGTCCTGTGGGAAAATCATCAACAATGTTGCAAGAAAAAAACTTATAAAATATTCAGATGGGTTTATAATCCATCAAGTATTCATAGAACTCTTGAAAAATACTGTGTTCAACATGGGTTCCTGGCTCTGGATCCCTATCCGTTTCACTTTTGTAATAATACCACGGAGGGTAAGATTAAGAGTATGGATAAGCACTTTGGTGTAATACGTCATAGGAGTTCATTGAAGATTTAGGATCCCTTTTAAGTGACCAGGGTTGCCAAAGTAAGGAAGATATGAAATCATATCTTCTTCATTTGCAAAACAAAAACAAATACAAAAACAAAAAGCGTAGACCAGCAGTCCCTTTTCTCTCTTTCTTTGTTTCTATTTTTCTCTTGAAAGATGGAGTTTCACCATGTTGCCAAGGCTGGCCTCAAACTCCTGGCTCAGTCTTGAGATTCTCCTACCCAGTCATACCTTCCCTGGGTGAAATTACCCTGATATAATACAATAAAGTGCTTTCAGACACAAATGTTACAAAACAGACGTGAGTTTTCAACTGGGGACGTGAGACCAGAGAGAATAATTCCTTGTTTAAGTGGAAGGCAAATGGTTTGCTAATCTAGACACCTCAAATCCTGGATCATTACTGAAGTTGAGGAATCACTAAAATAGGGACAGGCAAAATAGAACTAAACATTCAAGACAAAATTAAGTCACTTAGAGATTGAAAATGGAAGATGAAGAGGAACATTTAGACTAAGGTTCCTCTTTGACGCAGCACTGATGGAAGAGTCATATCTAAAATCAGACATTTCTCTAGGCAATGCTTGTTTCCTGTAGTGGAAGACATTAAGGAATACAGTTGTCAGGTTAGAATGTTCCTTACCGCTGGAGCTGCATTAGGCCCAGCCTACTTCAGGGGAAAGACAGTGAAGTATGTGTTTTAAAGTGTCTAGTCCACAGGGAGGTTTTCAGTTCAATTTGAACTCTGCAGTTTTTATGCCAATTTCTTTTAAAATAGCTATGCCCTTTCTAACAATGGAACATATTGACTCTGAGAGAGAATTAAAACAATTTTTTTGCTGCTTCATACCATATAAAAGAAATAATTTCAAAATGATGTTGATAAGAGTATTAAGTAATTTAGATATTTGAAAATATTTGAAAAAGTATTTGTACTTTGCATAATAGTTTTTCTGAAAGTGTGGTCAAATGCTCTCAGCAATAATGTTTAATGAGAAAAGGAAGAAAGGAAGTACTAACATACGGTAAAAAGAGAAGAAGGCCTTGGGCATACTGTAACACAATTCCTTATGAGAGCAAGATATGTACAAGTAAATATTGCATGAGGCGGAATGCATAAAATTATGTTAGAAATACAATACAAAGCTCTAGGTATACTGAAGCAAAGACAGGTGGCTTTTATTGGGAGTTAGAGAACATTTTCACATTGTGGCATAGCATGAAAGAATGAGAAGCACTTTAAAGATCAAAAATAAAGAGGAACCATTCTATAATGAAATATTAATTTTAGAATCAAAGAATACCAAACTAAATAATTTGAAAAGCACATATAGTGGGATATTATATAATTTTATTTTGATATTGAGTATAAATTACATACTGTTAACTTTACCTCCACTTTATTAGCTACCCAGATGTGATTGCATTTAATGCCTAAAACCCAAGATGAGAAAATATAATGTATTGATTGAATTCTTAGAAATGATTCATATTATTCCATGTTGTTTTCTATGGCTAGCTTGGGAATTGTTATGTCTTACATTTCTTTATTAAATTTATCTCATTGTGAATGAAAAAACTCAGCATGTTTTTCTTAGATAAAGAGGGATGCCGGAAAAAGTAAAATACTTAATGGATTCAGGACATATTCCAAAAATCTGAAGTTCAAATTGATAGCTAATGAAAAATGAATTATCAATTGTTAAGACACATACACTTAATGATTTACAGTAAGCAATATAATTTACAGGACAATGATATGAAGAAAATACATCCAGGCTAGGTACATTATTTCTTTTTCCAGGAACATAAGACCTATATATGAATGTGGCTCACAGAAAAGTGACAAATTCAGATTGAGAGTATTTCATTACCTCTAAACTATATGTATGTTCTCTAAAATAATTTTTTTGAAAAATATACACATAGCATTAAAGAGAATGAACAAAGCTTTATTTTTTTTAATAAGAGTATAATGTTAAGAAACCAAGAATTGCCAAAGCGCTACTAAGCAAGAAAGATGAAACAGGCGGTTTTGCCATTCCAGATCTAAAACTATACTATAGAGCCATAGTAACAAAGACAGCATGGTACTGGTATCAAGATAGGGAAGAAGACCAATGGAATAGAATAGAAGACCCCAGAACAAATCCTCAAATCTTTAAACACCTGATTTTTGAAAAAGGGGGACAAAATATTACATGGAGAAGTGACAGCCTCTTCAACAAATGGTGCTGGACAAACTGGTCATCCACCTGCAGAAAGTTGAAATTAGACCCATATCTTTCTCCTTGCACAAGAATCAAATCAAAATGGAACAAGGAGCTTGGTATTAAACCAGTTACGTTGCAACTGATAGAAGACAAAATTGGTCCAACACTTCAACATTTGGGAGTAGGCAAAGACTTTCTCAACAGGTCTCCAAAAGTGAAGGAAGGAAAGTCAAAAATCAGTGAATGGGATGCCATAAAGCTAAAAAGTGTTTGTACTGCCAAGGAAACAATCAAAAGAGTCAAGAGGTTTCCTACGGAAATGAAGAGAATCATGGGCTATGATTCCTCTGACAAGGGTCTCATATCCAGAATCTACAAAATCCTCAAAAATCTCAACTACAAAAACGCCAACAGCCCAATTGATAAATGGGCCAAAGAGCTAAATAGAGACTTCTCACCAGAGGACATTGATCAAGCCAATGAATACAAGAGAAAGTGCTCTAAATCTCTAGTAATCAGAGAAATGCAAATGAAAACCACATTAAGATATCACCTTACGCCAGTCAGAATGGCAAAGATGAAGAAAATAAACAATAATAGATGCTGAAGGGGCTGTGGAGAGATAGGCACACTAACACACTGTTGGTGGAGCTGCAGACTGGTACAGCCCCTCTGGAAAGCAATATGGAGAATCCTCAACAAACTAGGGATGAGTCCACCATATGAACCTGCTATTCCACTCCTGGGTATCTTTCCAGGGGACTTAGAATCAGCACATTATAGTGACACAGCAATATCTATGTTCACAGCAGCACAATTTACTATTGCTAGACTATGGAAACAACCCAGATGCC
>PVKS010022674.1:0-33398 GCA_004027875.1 Aplodontia rufa
TAATGTTCAATAAAAAATCAAGCCTCAGTATCGTTCTGTTTCCATAATTCTGATAGCAATTTCAAAATTATTGACTGTCTGGTGATCCCAGAACAGTGCTCATTAGTTGGAATTTTGGTTTTACTTCCATACATAGTTATCTATTCTTCTGTTGAAGTCTTTGCTTTTAGTAAAGTATAATAATATTCTTACCATTGACAAGCTGCACTAATTATAATAGGGATCCATCACTGGTTTTTAATGCACTGTTTGGGGTTCATGTTTTAAATTAAGTTGGGAAGAAATTAAGTAACTCAGTGGATTCCCCATTTTTTATGGGAGAGAGAGCTGCATTTAAAAAAAAAAAGTGCTACAATTAATAATAAAGCCCAGGATCTAAAATCTTTCTATCAATATATTAATCATATTGAGGGATTCTAGGAAACTACTTGATAAACTTAGTTTTGGATTAGATAATGCTGTGAAATTCCCTTCTTTCTTTCCCCATCACTCTCATAAGTTTTTAATATATTCATCTTAGATTCCGGGTGTTTTTCTTAATTAATTTCATTTTTTAAATCTATTTTTCTTAATACATATTTGCTCTAGAAAATATAGATAAAAATACCATTCATGACTCACTTACCCAGGGATTACCATGCTTAATGGTTTGGTGCATTCCCTTCCAGATTTTTTTCCACCTGTGTATATATACATATATATAATATATCACAATAATACAATATGGTATTACTCTAATGTGTTTTATCTTAACATGTCAACATTGTTTTCTCATTAATCTACAATTATAAATGAGTGGTGTTCTATTGTTTCTCTACTGTTTGGATTTTAACGCCCTGCTTTGGTTTTTAGTTTGTTATTTGCTATTAATAATGCAGTGAGCTGAGATCTTAAAGTGAACTTGATGCAGAAGGGAGAGAAGACTATGCATGGATAGCATGGTGCTGAGTAAGAAAAACTGAAAGAAGCCCTGTGGATGAATATAGACAATGAGGATGGGGATATATGAAGGGTCAGACTCCCAAGTCCTCATAGGTCAAGGATTTAAGTTATTATCCTAAAGGCAGTAAGAATGTCCAAAGATTTCAGCAGGGGCACCAGGGACAAACTGGTATTTCACAAACATGACTGGCTGCATTGTAGAGCAGGAGTCACCATTATGACCCTAGCCAAGTCTTGTCTGCTGCCATTTTCTTGTTATTCTTGTTGTCCAGCCTATGAGGGTTTTTTGTTTTTGCTTTTTAAGAATCTAAAGAACATCTTGGCACAATGGCACATGCCTGTAATCCCAGCAACTGGGGAGGCTGAAGCAAGCGGATTGCAAGTTTGAGGCCACCCTTAGCAACTTAGCACCACTTAGTTGTGTGTGTGGTGCTGGGAATCAAACCCAGGTCCCAGGCATGCCAGGCAAGCACTGTACCACTGAGCCACCTCTTCAGCCACCCCCCTCTTTAAAAAAGACAGAATAAAAAACCTGGTAAGGCATTATTTGGAGCTGTCTCCTAGGGTGTTTACAGAGATCAGTGTGTGAGTCTAAATGGATGAGGTAAGGAAGATCCATGCTCAGTAAGGATGGATCCATCCACTACTAGAATTGTCACACTCATACTTACTTATTAGCCATAGCTGCTTTTGTTCTACAACTGCAGAACTGAGTAGTTGCAACAGAAACCTGATAGACCCCAATCCCAAAATAATTCCTTCCTGGACTTTTATAGTATAGAGGATGTTTTTGGAAAAGGAGGATGGGTGAAATTTCTTCTCTCAACCCCACCCAGTCTGCACTTATCCTTGGCCCAGGGACTGACCTATAAGGACTTCATCACTCAGACTTCTCCTCCAGCTTCCAGTTTTCTTTAGTCAATAGGAATAACCAGCAGAAGATACGGATGAAGGAGGAGAGTTTGGGGTGTTCCTTCATTTCATCACCATCCAGTTCTCATGGCTCCAAAAAGCCATATCCCCTTGACCTTTTAGTCCCAGGGGTGATAGTCTCTGGGTGCCTTAGCACCCCTTGGTGATTTCCTTGTTCACAGCTCAGTAAACCTTTTCATTATCTTCAAAAATCTGTGTGTCTTCTCTTTTCTGCCAGGACCAGACTAATCAGAGGTCTGGATGCAATAGGAAGGGCACTGGAGGCCATGGGGAAATAGGTGGGAGTGGTGAAGAAAGATGAGGACAAGAAATCTGGGAGACTTGACAATTGATTTGAGAGAAGTACAGGAGGTCAAATGTGTAGGATTTGGTAACAGATTTGGGGAGTAAGGCAAAGAACAGGTTTTCAGGTTTGCCCTGGTTTCTGGGTTTTATACCTGGTGAAGTGGTGGGGGAGATCCACATTGAGCGGGGAAGTTTAGGGAAACATTTCTCCCAACATTTTGTTATGGGAAATTGCAAACTAGAAAGTCGTTATGGGGCAAGTCGAATTAGGGAGTGCATTGAAATAATACAAGAGAAGACTGAGTCAGCTACTGGGTATTTAAGTCTGGAGCTTGGTGATGGGGTGTAGGGTACAAAACACATTTCTGTTATCTGCAGTAACGCATGCTATGGGCTTCTGAGTTTGCCTTCAGATTACCTCCTTAAGAAAGCCTTTCCTTCCACCTATGCCCTGCTCTTGCAAACTAATTGTTGTGCCTCTAGATTGTAATGGAATGACACTATTTCTCACAATTATAGTTGTTATTAGTCGTGTGATATCTATCTTCCCAAGAAAAAGTTATTCCTGTGAAAGCAAAGATTTACCTTGTTCAGCACAGTGTCTCCAGTGCCTTGCACAGTGCCTTTCACAAGACCTTGCACAGAGTAGAAATGTTTAAATCATTTGTTCAATGAACAAACCATTGTTTGGACTGCTTTCACCCATTTAGGCTGAGAGCTGCCTGAGACTCAGGACTGTCCAGGACTAGTCCTATGAGCCTGATCTGGAGGGTTAGTTACTCTGGTATTTGGGGTGCTTAACTGTACTTGGCTAGCCAGTCTTTTATAACTCAGTGCTTTGGACTGATGACTTTTCCAATTGGCTCACCTCTGAAGTGTGAAAGTCTCTGTTCATGTTTGACCAGGTTCTGGTTTACAGGAGACAACTCAAGCTACAAGTACATGAAGATCTAAATTGAAAACAGATTTATTGCCAGAATATGAAATTTAAAAAGAGGCTGCAGATAATGTCACATGTTGGAGGACTGAGCTCAGTTCTGCTTGGAAAGATCTGAGGCACTCTTCTATTGCCTTTCCTTAAGCCATTTGGTGCTTTCTGGAGCTATTTCCAACCTAAAGGTTTGGACCTTTTGAAGTCATATACATAACATATGAGATTGTGTGATTTTTTTTCCCTCAGAAAAATGCTAATGTGCACATTTCTGAAACACATTTATATGGAATATTATTGGAGGTGTTCAGGAGCTGCTCCAAGGATTTCAAATTGATTCCTCTTCTAAATTCAAAACTGGCCATCCACATTGGATTGCAGGGCCCTGGTGATACTGGAAGTTGCTGGCTAAATAGGGATGGTATGTCTCTGAATAAACAGTGTTGAGAAGGGGGCATGGAGCATAGTAAAAATGGAGTTGAGCCATGATCTTTGCATTTTTCCACAAGCTTTAAATGTATCTGCAGTCTTCACTTTAATCAAAATAGCTTAACTTAGGAAAGAGAGAGCCCACTTCTTTTTCTTTATAAAATCCTGAGTTTATTGCTTCCTGAATGTTTTTCTTTTTAAAAGAGAACTACACACCATCTGTTCCAAGGATCTGTTTGACAGCTTAACTGGGGTCATGCTAGGATTCATATATTGCCACGCACAATAGGAAGGCCAGCGGGATGTTCTGACAAGGGTCTGTTGACAGCAAGGATCAAGAGAGTCCTTGGAATGCTCTCATCATAAGGAAGAAGTGATTGGGGGCCAGGTTTGTGGTGCAGTGGATTTTAATACTGCACCATGTCAGTCACTTGCCTAGCAGTCCCCATGATCTTGTGCCTGACTCAAGAAGAGAAGCAATGAAGATGATTAAAATGTTAAAACTTTTATTAAAACATCTGTACAGCCTCATGGCAGCTGCTGGTAGCTACTTTTTGTGAACACCTATGACTTCCTGCCAGAGAGCCATTTTTCTGGAGCAAAAGGATTATTAGGTTCAGGTGAAGCAGAAATGCAGCAAGTTAATGTACTTCGAAGTAGCCCCCAGACAATAGTAGATGAGAGAGTTTGGTGAGGAAGCAGCCCTAAGCCACTGAGGGATGAAGAGCTTCCCTACTCCTCAAATTGGGACAACTCCGGGTTGTACTGTGTGCTATATCCCCAAGTTCCCTAGCAGGACTGGAGTCCAGAGGTAATTAGTGAGACAACACACCTGTTATGACTTTCTTCCTATCTTTCCCTTGCTCTTCTTCTTCCCTCCTCTTCACTATTCCTAGAATTACCTCTCAAATAAACTGTATGCACTTTGAATCCCTGTCCCAGGGGCTTTTTATGGAGTAATCCCATACCAAGAGTGGCATTAAGCATACATACAAGGCAAAAAAGTCTTAGAGTACCTGGATTCAAATTATTTACCAGTGACACTCAACAACTGTTTCTCTAAATTTGTTTCTTCATCTATAAAATGGCACTGCCTTCATAAGATCTGATCATAAAGAAAAAATTTGAGAATATATGTAAGCATTGTACACAGTAGCTTATGTATAGACAGTACTTCATAAATGCTGGCCATGATTATTAATGTAACATTTGTATGTTGTTAAACTGGCATAACCACAGTGGAGGGCAAAGCAGTTTGCTACTCTTGGGGTGACCACTGAAGCAGGATCATTTGGTGGATGTGCTGTGGAGGCTGTTTCTGGGGAGCACCTGGGACTGAGTAACATCAATAGCGTAGAGGAAGTGTTGCCGCAGTGAGGAAAACAGTGGATGCTGAGTGTTGGCTTAAGGGGTTGCCAATGTGCTGATGGCCGCAGAGCAATCGATAAATTAATAACTGTGTCCAATGTACACTTTGATGGTTGGAATTTCATTAGCCTCACTCTTGAGGGATTATATTCAGGGATACTGAGATTGAGTTCCTGATTTCAATCCAATTTCTCAAATGGACAAAGGACCTTTATGCTTTTGTTATGTTTATTAACGTAATCTGGTTATTTTAGAGTCTTTCAGATTAGGGATTCCCCTTCTGTTCCCCATCCTTCCCAACTCCTAGGTAAGACTATTTTTAATGTTTTGGCCACCGTGAAAAAGAAACTAAGACACATCAAGAAACTGAGGGAGATTAAATGGAATTCCTTCATTCTCTAATCCCATTATAGTGCCAGATTTCACCTGCAAAACATCAGCCTTTCAAACAGCTTAGGTGCCAGTGTGTGTAGAAATGATGGGCCAATTGGCTAGGAAGTCAGTCCGCAGGCAGGATTCCTCAGGGCCTACCTTGGACAGGTGCAGTCCAATAATTCTGGGCAAAGAATTTGTTTCAGCCCCTTTTTTTCCACTCTAGGTAGAAATCAAGGACCCATTATGAATCCTCCTTTCTCCTTTTATCTTTAGATACTAACAGACAAATGTCTCCCCAGTTTACATACAGTGATATATACATGCAAGCTAATGTGATTTTTTGAACAAAAACAACTTTTTTATCCTTAAGAGAGAGGGACAGTGAGAAAGAGAGAAAATTAAATTTTATTTTTTCATGTGGCCTTCATTGCTCCAACACTATTGTGTATGTGGTGCTGGGGTTCAAACCAGCATCCTTGCACATACCTGGCAAGCACTGTAACTGCTGAGCAACCACTCTAGTCCCCCAAAACAACTTTTAAGAGGAAACAATATTACAAGTTGAAAGGACCTACTCAGAGCTTGGTGTATCTGGAGTTAAGAACAATAATCAGCCTGGCACAATGGCACACACCTGTAATCCCAGCAGCTCAGGAGGCTGAGGCAGGAGGATCCCAAGTTCAAAGTCAGTCTCAGCAACTTAGTAAGGCCCTAAGCAACTTAGAGAGACTGTCTCAAAATTTAAAAAAATGAAAATTGCTGTGGATGTGGCTCAGTGGTTAAGCACCCCTGCATTCAATCCCCTATACCAAAAAAATAAAATAAACCCAATAATCACAACCTGTTGATCTCATCTGCTTCCATCAAGAAATAAACTCCCTTATGACCTTGTTAGGAGATCTTATATTCACACCAGGGATTTCCTCTAGAAGGTCCCATTAAATATGTAATCAGTCAGAAAAATCATTTGACTTTTGATGCTTAGATACTGATATTTGGAACATTCTACTAGTACTTCTCAGGGCTACTTACATTAAAATGATTTATGTTCACGTCTTAGTGTTAGGCTGTGAGCTTCTTGAGGCAGAAATGAGATATGTTTCATTTGTGTATATCCAGAAGCCAGCACTGTTCCTTGCTAGGGTGGCCAGGTTTAGCAAAGACAACCAGCCACCCACCACTAAACAATTTATCATTTATCAGAAATTCAAATTCAGCTGGGAATCCTGTATTTTACCTGTCAGCCCTATTGCTAACCTCAATAAATATTGATGAATAAGTGAATGAGCGAATGAGTAGCACAGGACAAATAAATGTTTCAATAAACTGGTAAAAATAATTAACCATGTAAAAGAGACTCATCTAAATTACATGTAGCAATCACAAAACACCAGACCCGTGTCTGATTAGCATTCTTCCTTTTAAAATGTAAGTTTGTTTTTTATTTGAGATGTGTTCTCTATCCACGCTTTGTTAGCATCTTTTACTCAGGGTCCAGTTGGGAAGAATACTAATCTGATAATGTATCTTGATCCGACAGTTTTACATCTTAATTCTACACAGTTCTGATTTCATATGTTTGCCTAATTGTTTATTTGTGTGTACCAGTTGTACAAGAAAATTGATTTTGGATGGTATATGGGGTTAAACCACTGTGAAGCACAATCATCTCTGTATCTTCCTTTAAAATTGCCAAAACTGTGTTTTTACTCCAGCCGAACCCTGGGGTTTTGGGTAAAGTCATTCACCTTGATTAAACCATCAGGACCAATTCTGTTTGGAAAAAATAGATATCTGTGATTATTTTGTTTAACAATTAGCATTTTAAAAGATAAGATATAAACAACTCTCTCTCTCCATCAAAACTTCAGCCTGCTGCTCCTATCTGTTCACCTCCCTTCTCTTAACTCTTGAGTGACTGCTCCTCCTCCACCTCCTCCTGTGGTCAAGCATGAGCTGTGTCAGAGGCATCTGTAGGGCTCACAAAGACACAGATTCCTGGGTCGCATCCCAAATGTTTCTGATTCAGGAGGTCCAGGGTGCAGACTGGAATTCTGCCTCTCTAATAACATGTTCCCAGGTGCTGCTGCTACCTCTCCTGCTGGTCTCAGCCTTGACATTCCCATAAATCCATAAGTTGAAAATATCACAAGTTGAGAATGCATTTAAATTCACCTAACCCACAAACATCATAGCCCAGCAACACAGCACACTACACAATATGGGTAGCTTCACCTCAGGATTACAAGCAGACTGGGAGCTGTGGTAGCTGCTAGCCCCTCCAGCATCAGGAGGGAGCACCGAAGTGCATATTGCTAGTCCAGGAAAAGATCAAAACTCAAAATTCAAAGTTCAGTTTCTACTGAATTGATAATGCTTTCACACCATCATAAAATTTAAAAAATCATAGGTCAATCCATGGCAAGCCAGGTGCTGTCTGTAGTAGCATCACTATCACTTGACCTACTAGATAAATTTTTTTCCCAGTATACTTCACCCTTAATTGGTAAAAAGTTCACTTACACTTCCTGTTCAATGTAGTTTAGCATTCTGCTGACGTGAGATGCAGAGATTTCTCCATCCACTTCTGCAATATATGTGTAGAGAAACTGGAAGGTGCTGAAAGGGATCCGGGGAGGTCCACCATCATGGTCATTGGATAAAACTTCACACACTATCTTGAGAGTTTTGGCAATGGTCTATAAAATCATAAAATACAATCAGGAAGTCACTCTTAAGATGTTAGAGTCCTGAGATCAATTTAGATATGAGAAAACAAAAATATTGCTCTTATAAAACTGACTGTGATATAAGATTCTAGAAAGTTTAACATTTTTACCCCCAAATGACACTTGTCATTCTAAAACATTGAATACTGATTAGGTATCATTTTTTGTTCCTTTCTTTGTTGGAGGGCTACTCTCAAGGAATTAAATTTATAAGTTGCTAAACACCTGACTTCAATTGGCCAATTCCTTATTAAAGGTGAGATCATTGATTTTACATGCTATAAAATCAGATTTCTTCTTTCTCTCCAGTCTTATTTCTAAAGGGTTGAAGTAATTTGTCCACCCTATTATAGTCCAGTGAGCTCCTTGGGTAATGCCATGGTAGGGAAGAAGAAGGTAAGAGAAGGGCAAGGTTCCTGAGAAGACACGAGTTCCAGATGTTGGGAAAATGCTATTGAGTATGGAGATAAAACCATTCCTCTAAACATGTGGATTTGTCTAAGTAGAATAATCTATATTACATAACACTAACCCTGGTGTTGCTGGGGGGAAACTAGCAGATGATGAGTGCTGGTTTTAATAGAAGGGTTGTTACCAAAACAATCACGCCTCACAATGAAACTTGAACATTAAAGGATCATGTCCAGAACTGATCCTGTGTCTTTAAATAAACCTAGGCTTTGCATAAATTTCACAAGTGAAAGAGCAGTAAAATGATGATGTGAAGGAAATGAGTGATTTAAAAAAAACCCTACGTGCTCGCAGTCAGCAAAGACAGACAGCATCTACATCTCAGTGGTTTCCTGAAAACAATGGTACACAGCTGCCTTACACACCCGCTCCAGGGACCAGTGAAAAATCGGCCCTGAGTGGAGAACTAGGGGTGACTGGGTGACAAACAAGCAGCTGCTGTGTCTCCCATGTGCCTGGTCAGCAGAAAGTTACTCTTCCTTGCGTTGATGTTCACCATGCTGCTCTGTTTCTGCCTGGACATAATGGGTGTCCAGGTGGCACTTCTTTCGCTGTGGGGTATATTACCCAGGGGTGTTAGTCTATGTGTCAGAGGCATGTGAGGATGTGAAGAAACCTGGTTCATCCTCCTGGAGTGACACTTTCACTTGATGGCAGTGAATTCAAATGTTATTTGCTGAACTATTATTTAATTGAGTCCATATTTAGATTTCATTTATTTCCATTTAACAAACATTGGTCTTGGGCTGGAGTGGTGGCTTGGTGGTTATGGTGCTTGCCCAGCAAGGGCAAGTACACGGGTTCAAATCCCAGCACCCACGTACACAACTAAGTGTCAGAGCAACAAAAGCCATGTGAAAAACTCAATTAAAATTGATTCTGTCTCTCTTTCTCTCACTGTCCTTCTCTCTTTAAAAAATGTTCTTTTATGAAGTAGAGTCACACTGTGTAATAATTTTAAAATGATAAAACACAAGAAGTCAAAGAAATTTTGGGTCTGCAATAGGCTGTTTTTATTTACCCTCTCCTGCCTCTGGAAGTCCTTTCAAGGGAAGTGTTGTGAAGTGCAGGAGAGGTTACCATTCCGTCATTCCCACCTAATTCAGAGGTGGTGGGAGGGAGGGCATATGAGAGTCTGTCAGTGAGGATGGGACCCCATGAGTGTGAGATGAGGTCAGCCTGACAATGGTTTGGGGTAGATTTGCAAGTATCAGTGTATGCAAACTGAACTGAACTTTTCTTTCTTTCCTTTTTTGTGGTACTAGAGATTGAACTCAGGGATGCTCAACCACTGAGCTACTTCCTCAGCCCTTTTTATATTTTATTTTGAGACAGGGTCTTACTAAGTTGCTGAAGCTCTTGCTAAGTTGCAGAGACTGGCCTCAAACTTGTGATCCTCCTGCCTTAGCCTCCTGAATTGCTGGCATTACAGGTGTGTGTCACCACACCCAGTCCTGCACTGAATAATTTGGACTCACAGCTCAGTCTCTCAACTTCTCTAAGAAATGCCCTGCACACCTACTTCCTTTGTCATCATCTTCACTGGGGTTCTGTTATGGGCAAAACTGATCCTGCTCACATGTTGAAACTGAGTCCCAGAATGTGATTATATTTGGAGATAGAACCTTTAAAAAAAGAAGTTATGAAGTCCTGAGGGTGGGCCCTAATCCAATATGATTGGTGTGTTTATAAGAAGAGGGAATTGGGACACAGAGTAAGACATGTGGAGTCAGAAGGACACAGAGAAATGATATCTTTTTATAAGCCAAAGAGGGGCTTAAAAGAAACAAATCCTGTTGACACCTTGATCTTAAATTTCTGGCCTCCAGAACTGTGAGGCAATTCTGCCATCCAGTCTTGGCACCTTGTTATGGCAGGCTTTGAAAACTAAAATACACTGGGTGTTTCAACCCCAAATGCCATCGTTTATTAATCGTTCAAACAATAAGCTTTTAAATTCTAATGCCCTCATACGATATTTAAATATTTTAAAAGATTTAATAAATGGATAAAGAACTCTTCAGACTATAACTTTTTGACAAATTCAAATCTAAAGTAAGAAGAGATCTGGGTTCTCTTCGCAAGACTTTTCTTTACGTGGGATGGGAATCCATTCCACAGAGATGGTCTTAAGCATTCAAACTCAGAGGTGAAAGGTTCAAAAAGTGAATTGTCTGCTAACAATCTGGAAGTCTTTCCTTCGGAGGAACATACTTATCTCTCTACGTGAGCTCTTCTTTTTGATAATCAGTCTTGGTGCAGCATGGCATAGGCCAGCCCAGAGGAAGGAGGGCTGAAAGGGAAGAGGTCTGTAAGCCATAGCTTTTGGAACTGTGTTAAGTCCAGAAAGCTCCAGACTGGAGTCAGTATTCCTACTTCCCACTGGAGTGAAAGTTCCTGCCAGTGGCTCTTCTCAAGGAGCAAACTGCTTTTCTAGATGGCACAGAGATCATAACTAGATTGTAAAGGAGGGAGAATTCCTGGCTTATCTCTAAGGATATGTGGATTAACTGGAATGCAAGCCCTCCACTGGATGGTGACATTTTCACTGTCTTGGTCTAGGCTGCTATAACATATTATGCTAGACTGAGAAATTAATAAGCAACAGAACTTTATTGATCACAGTTCTAGCAACTGGGAAGTCCAAGATCAAGTTGCCAATAATTCAGGGGCTGGAGAGGACCCATTCCTCACAGGTTGGTGGTGGCTGCTGTGTCCTCACATAGAGGAAGGGACAAATAGGCTCCCTGGTTGAGGGAGTGCCTTCTTTAATAAGGCACTAATCCCTTCCCAAAGGCTTCACCTCCTAATGCCACACTTTGGGGGTTAGTCTTTAACATATGAATGGGGAGGGTGATGCAAGTTTTCAGACCATAGCACTGGCCAAGTCCACATTTAAATTTCCAGAAATGGTCCAATATGATACAAATGATTTAACAGTACTGGTTCCTGGGTTCACAGGGCACCCTTTATTGAAAGACTAGAAATCTAGTCTGACTTCACCTCTAGGTGTTTCTTTTACAAGAACGGCATGTGGCAAAGTCAGATATCAGGGGAATCTCTCAGAACCAGAATGGTTCACTCTTATCCAGAGGTAGGCAGGAGAATACCTCCAGGAAGCAGAGAAAGGGGAAGGAATACAATCACAGAATGTTAGAAGTGAAAGAATTTCATGGACCATCAGTGGTTACAGCGCTTGCCCAGCGTGCGAGTACACAAGTTCAAACCCCAGCCACGTTCACAACGAAGACTCGGAGAAATCAAAGCCACTCGCGCCCACTGTCCTCTCAAAAAAGAAAAAAGAAAGAAAGAAAAAGAAAAAGGCAGGAGGAAAGACAGAGTTCAGTTTGGGGGGCACCTATAAGAGGAAAATTCAGGGTTGGATTGTGACTTTCCGAAGTTGCTCTTGACTACTGTGAAGTATGGGGACAAGGGGACAACGTGAACATCTCATAAAGTGGCAAAAAGCTGTGACATAGACCACCAAAGCCAGGTAGCAGAGGACAACAAACTGGAAGACTCTTTAGGTGTGGGTCCCCAGCAACAGTGACAACTGAGATGAGACTGGGGGTGGGGACCTGGAGGCTGCATCTCGCTTTGACCAATCAAAGACACACCAAAGACTTAAGCTGCAAGCAACTAGTGACCAGACAGGTAGCAGCACTGCCATAGACCTGGGCAGTAGGAGAGGACTAGGGGATGTGGGAACCCCTTCACTTGGCTACTCTGAAGTCCTAGACCACCCCCCCCTCATGAAACAATCTCCAGAGGGAGTGGTAAGGTGAAACCTGAGAGGCAGAACAGTTCACTTACAGGCAGTTTTAGTTATTGCATCAGACTGATCTCTTGAATTGGATTGAATTTACAAGAGATAGATCAAGGTCACCAGAATTAACCATAGATAAAAAAAAAAAGTACACTCCCACCAAAAAAAGCACCCAAAAAAGCCCACACACATTTCTGAATGTGGTATGAACTAACTTGTAGCTCTGTGAGAATTTAATGAAATGTACTGATTTTTAAAATTTTCTCTTTTGTGATTTCTCCCAATCCTGGAGACTTTTGTAGGGGGTGGGAACATGGGAGTTACAGGGATTGAACCCAGGGGAACTTTACCAATGAGCTATATCCCCATTTCTTTTTTTTTTTAATTTTGAGATAGGGGGTCTCCAACTTGCTGAGGGTCTCATTAAGTTGCTGAGACTGGACTTGAACTTGCAGTCCTCCTGCCTCAGCCTCCTGGGTCACTGGGATTATAAAAGGTGTGCACCTACCTCTTGAGTTTTTTTCCCATACAAGTGAGATCAGTCTTGAATGATAGCTCATTTGCCCCTGCTACGTTTTCCTCTCCTCTTTGGAGGATAGTAATTTATTTGTTATATAATGTTACTACAAAGAATAATGAAGAAAAAAAATCAACCATGAAGGCTCTCCTTTCCTTCTCTGTAAATAAATGATTTTGGTGAAGGTCACAGGGGGAGCCCAAAAGTTGGGACTACAGTATTTCTGCTAAATTTACCCAGAAACAAAATGTTAAATATGTGTTTCAAGCATATGGGAGAAGAAAGAACAAGATCATGTTTAGATGTGCTGAATAATTCAAAGTACCTTTTCATACCATTTGGTTTGGGCTGAAGCAATGATTTCTTCATTAATGCTTAAACTTGTATTTCAGGGATTTAAAAAATCATTGTTATGATTCATTTCCATTTAAGTTATTATGACAATGATTAACAAGAGTGAGTCCACATATAATATACTTGAGCTTTAAATATATACAAAAACTGGTTTTAGCATTTTTTGCTTCAAAGCAGGAAAATGGCTTATCTAGTTGCTAAACGAGTCAATGCAGAAATTGCATGAATTTGTATGAACATCCTACATGCACAGTGATGTCATGACTGTAATTCTAGAAATAGCTTCATTTCTATTTTCTTGCTTTCTTATCTCTGATCTTTGCATCCAATTATGTTGATATAACAGTCATTTTCTATAAGGCTGCACTACCTTTTAAAAGTCACTATTGGTATATCTTCTAGTTGTCTGGAACCCACCAGTAAGCAAGTCTTACTCTATAGCTGGTTCTTCGTTATCTCTAGAAATTATAAATGAAAGGGGTGGAGTGGAGTGAAAATAAACCTGGGGACAATGATCAAAATTCACAAATAATCCAAACTGTCCCCAGAGCCTGATGAAAGTTCTCTCTCTTCTCCTAGCTCCTGCTTCCAGCTGAGGCACACAGAAATGCATTTCTTAATTCAGAGATAAGGAGAAGGAGAAGGCAAGAGGAGGCAGACTCATCTTTATTAGTCCTGGAGAGGTGACTATGTATAGATGGACTGTCCTTCCAGGCCCAAAGAGACATTTTCCCTTAAGAAACAAAGAAAAAAAAAACCCCACAAAACAAAAAACAGAAAGAAAGAAAAGCTAACTTACAACTCCAAGAGAGCTGCAAGAAAGGGCTAAAAACTTGAGCCACTCGATCTCCTCTGTGAAGCGACCCACGTTCATCACACTATTAAACAGATCTGTTGGCAGATTCAGCACCTTCCACATCTGGGCCAGTTCATCTGCATGGATGATCAGCCTGCCACCAACCTGCAGGGCAGGACACAGACACAACACAAGGGATGAGGGAGAAGAGGAGAGATGTCCTGAAAAATACCTTCTTGGCAGTCCAGTCCCCGAGTTCTCCCAGCACACAGAAAGGGGCGGGATGGAGTAGGTCTTCGGGAGGACAGAGGACCCTGTTTGGCAGCTTTCTTTGCAAGTCCTAATGAAGAGCATGCTGAGATACAATTTTATATATATATATACATATATATATATATATAAAACTTCAGATATCAAATGATAGGAAAGATATAGATTTACATTGCATTTAATTTTTTATGATGCTTTTTTGATTTATTTTATTCCTAGGTTGTCCCTACATGGCAAATAGGACAGGCTGAAGACAAAACCAAGGGGCAAGACTACTTGTCTGAGACCACTAAAAAGTGGTAAAATGAGGACAAGACATTGGGTCTCTTGCTTCCAGGCTCCATTGAGCTCCTTACACTGGATTTCAAGTTTATCTCCCCTGTCTCCCCAGGAATGACATGGGGTGCATGATTGATCTGTGGGGGTTGAGACTGGATGTCTAATGTTGCTTCATCCCACGTACTCTGGAGCTCTGCCTTGTTCACTGCACAAGGAATCTAGTAGTTAAAAGGATGGGAATGAATGGCTGGCTCTTGGCCAACAATGTGACAAGGACACAGATGACCCAATACCTTCCCTATCCCTGAGGTAGTTGTCCAAATCAGTTCTGAATCACCCCAGACCTTTCTCGCCTAGATCTTAGGGCAGGTGGTGTTAATCAATATTTTGAGACTTGGCCAGACCACAAACTTTGTCAAGCCAGTCCCTCCTCTTGCATTCATCAGGCAACTTCTAGGATGACACGGCTGTGGAGTGAGTCATAGTGTGCCCTAAAAACTAGGTGCTGTCTGCACCCAGGGGGAACTACAATATGCCTCACCCCAAAATGTGATGGCAGCACGTCATGGCCTTGTTGGTCCATCTGGGAGATACTGTTAAATGACTGTGGACCACCACTTTTCAGGAGAGAAGGGATAAGCATTGCATTGAGCCCTTGGACATTCTGTCAGCTACAGAGTGATCTGTGATGGCCCCATGACAATCCAGTCCACAGCCCATTCCAAGATGATACCGATATTTCCCCAAGGGGACATTTACCTTCAGGGTAAGTTTTAGCAACTTTAGGGTAGTACTGAGTGGCCAGTTGATTGGCAGAGGAACCCACCCAGTGTCAACATTTCCCAAATGCCCCTTACCCGAGAATGCAGGATCTTTAACAGCTCAGGTGTGAGCTCTGCCCAGTTGGACAAAGCAACTCGCTCAGACCGCTCTCTCACAGGAGGGATCTCTCCACGGGACATGGACCCAAAATAACTGCAAGGAAAAAGTCAGGAGGATGGGGGAGTGTCCCAACTCCAGTCTCCCCACCCCCGCCCACCTCCGCCATTTTTTGAGGGAAGGGGGTAGAGGAAAGAACTTTTTAAAATTGTTTAGTTTAGACACTGTGTTCATTTTCATATGAGAAAAGCCTGATTGTGTTAGTTTTCACTTAAGAAATGGAGAATGCTTAGGGAATAAAAAATTTTGGATTTTTTCCCCCAAAACCACTCCTTCTGGAGTTTCATATACACATTCAGAGGGATATATATATATATATATATATATATATATACACACACACACATACACACACACACATACACTAAAATATACATATAGGATAATATGTTTGTATGTGTATGTTTAGTATTAGGCAGTGGGTGGGGAAGAGAATTTGGAAGAGAACAAAAATGATTTGCGTGAGAAAGGACAGGGTAGGGAGTTGCTCCTGGGGTGAAAGAGGAAGGGTTTCTGACTGGAGGTAGTGAGGCCTGGAGCTTTAACAAGAAAGACAAAAAGGCTGGCAGGGCACTAAGGGAGGCTCAGGAGAGAGGACAAGCCAAAGGTTTCAAGCTTGGGTACATATGAAGCAAAACCTTTCTCTGTTTCCTCAAAACCTTCAGTAAATTATGGTTGGTCCCTATTGTTTTAGGGAGTGGACTTTCTTTGGGGACAATGTGGAAAACAGACTGAGTCCTATTTCAGGCTTGGCGTGTATGGAAAGAGGCTGGCTGCAGCAAGGAATGGGTGTGAGCAGTTGACAGACACATGGGTGGCTGATGCTACATGGCAGGGTGTGTCTCCATCAAAAGTCTTGTTAGTGACTATCCCTGAATCAATAACTTCTGCCCATTATTTTCTCCAGACCAAGATAACATGAAAAGAATAAAGAGGAAATTTTGTAATATCCCATTTTAGGGTGAAGTCATGTAACAGACCTAACCATTGCTTATTAAGACACTGACCAGTCAGAACTAAAACTACATGAACTAAAACAGCACCCTACAGGTCTCCCTTGGAGGATGTCACCAGGAAGGATAGAAGAAATAGTTCAAGGGCACTTCTAACAATGTGCATGAGAATCTCTGCAGGTACATCCATGTTATGTTAGGTGTGGGTGTAGCATGACCACTGGAGTTGAATGTAACCTCAGGCTTTATACCCAGACTTGGGTGATGTAAATCAAGGGACAGGGACATCACATCACTTCATTCTACAGAAGTAACTGTCCAAACAGAGTGTGACACTCAGCATTCTCAATACTCTTCAAATACTTCTAGAGCTTTTAGTGGAACCAGGTAGATAGAAAACATGGAAATGAAGCTACTGTCATGGATTTAATCCTCTGGGTTATTGAGCTTCATTTGCAAGTGAAAATTTCCACGGTTATAGACATAATAAATTTGTGTTGTCATTCATGTCTATTGCAGGACAGATAATTATATGTCCGGCTGATGCCTGGTGGGTGGTTTCTTCATCAATGACACACATGTAGGGAAATTCTTGCTTGCAATGAATTAAATGCATGTTTTATCTAGAAAATACTGTGTGGAGTTTTATCCTCTAAAATGCTACAAGTTTGTAAGTCACATAAAGCAATCTGATAAAGGCTTTCATGTCTAAACAGGATAGAGAATGCTCTTAAGTCATGCTCTTTTTCATTGTAGTTAAAGTGCAAACTGATTTTTCATGGATGTCTAAAAAATTTATAGCACATCATACAATATAGGAGCAAACAGACTACAATAAAGGAATGTTTTCTTCCATAAATGTCAGGGGCAATATTAAGAAACATCATTTTTTAACTCTACTATAGTAGCAAAAGAAAATAAAATGGAGTTTTAAACTTTTGTATAGTATAAAACAGTCTATGTTTAAAAAAACAGTCTTCTGTTGCTGAAGTCCAATCTTGGAGTAACATATAAAATTCAGACAAAACTAAACAGGATTCATTACTAGGCAAAGCAACTCCATTTATGTCTCTTTTTATGGTACCACTGGCTCACTTTTCCTCCATTTCTAAAAGCTTCCTCCTGGCCCAGGCCAGGAGTGCAGAACACTGGCACAGAGACCCTTTAGAAGACATCTTGTACCTTCTGAAAGGCGTTCACAGCGCCCCTTCCCCATCTGCTCAATACACCTGCTCACCGAGGCTGAGGATATTCTCCCTTCCCCCAACCACAGAGCCCCCTCTAGTCTCCCTTCTTCCTTTTTTCCCACTGAATTACTACTAGGGAAGAAATCATCACAGTAATAATAGCCGGATCCAGGAGATCTAGTTAGTTTCCAACTCCTGCCCAAGCCAGGTTGCCCAGTTTCCTGAAGGCAAGTTTGTCTAAGAAGCAATTTCATAGCTGAGAGAGTTTCTGTGTAAAGCTGCTTCAGTGCAAGCCAGCAGCTATCGT
Organism: Aplodontia rufa; assembly: GCA_004027875.1. Lineage (NCBI taxonomy): Eukaryota > Metazoa > Chordata > Mammalia > Rodentia > Aplodontiidae > Aplodontia > Aplodontia rufa. The sequence continues at coordinate 17,832 of PVKS010022674.1, forward strand.
GTAAGCTCCACCGACTGAGCAGACTCTGGGGGCTCTTGGGAAAGGGGCACCTGTGTTCACTGTTTACAGGCCTGACCTCATCACTCCGATCTGGAGCCTTCTCCAAAATGCCACGTGACTGTGGACATCTTTATGTTGAGGGGACAGATCCGTTCAAAGAAACCTTAAAGGAAATAACAGTAATTTCCCCAAAGGTAAGATATAAAGTATCTTTCGTCGGGCGCAAGTATGAGTTTTCAAGGCCCTGGACAAAGGCGTCTCATTAAGGGAACATCCACTCTGGAGAGATCCCCCTGCTCCACGCGGCTGGCCCCCCCAGGTGCACCCCTGCCATCTAGCGGCGAGAAAGGAGAACGAGGTCCAGGTTTCGTCCAGCGAAAGGCAGGCTAAGCGGCCAGGAAAATCGGAGCTCCCCTTTCCACTGGGACGGAGGGACGCGGTGCGGGATGGGTGGGCGTGTGCTGGTGTGCTGTGGTGATCTAACTCTTGTTCGCACTAGGACCCCAGGCCTATTTGCTTTGGCGTCCCGCTGCTCAGTCTAGCTCGCTTAGCGGAGGGCATCCCCTCCTCTCCCCGTTTGATGTATTTATATGTGGATTTTAAAGCACCGAAGCAACAAGAAAGCGGGGAATCACAAAGATTATGCTAATAAGCCCGGACTCTTTGGCTGCAGCCATGGCAACCCCAGTTTTTCATTGACCCTCTCTCCTCCTTTCTGCTCTCCGAGGGGCTGGAGGTGAGAAAGGAACGCGTACTCGGCAGCCCATTGGATGAGATCCTGGGGCTGGGTCCGGATGGCGGCTTTGGTAAACTGCTTCAGCAATTCTGGCAGCTCCGGCGGGATGCATATTTGCTTATCGGTCTGAGGCATTGATTGCTTGACCTATGCACAGGAGAGAAAATAAAATGGGAATGTTTAAATCATAAGATGATAGCAGTCCTGAACAAGAGGTCACCCAGCCTCTGTTTGACAGTCTTAGTTTTGGGGGCTCCATTATCCCACAAGACAGATGCATTCTAGAAAGTGGTTTACTAATCCTTGCTTTTTATTGTGAATAATTTTGTGCTTTAGATACTTTAAAAAGTAGACATCAACAGAAGTAAACAGGAATATTCCTAATACATCCCCAAATATTGGATGTCTTCCCCAATTTTTTTCAATCTAACTGTATATGTGTTTGTATAAATAAAAACTGAAGTTACACAAAACCCTATTTACTCAACAGTGAATTATGAACATCTTTCCATGTTGCTTCAATTCTTACCAGCTGGATAAGAGTTGTAGCGAAATTTACTCTCTTAAACCTCTATGATTTGACATTAGGTTTTTTTTTTTTAAATAAAATTAATGATTGAACAGCCATTGGACAGTTCTCTTTGTACCCACATGTTTATCTAATCTTAAGAGAGAAAAATGAAAAGTTCCAGGACAAATGGAAACAAAACATGAAAATCTATAGATGATATATAATTCCATGCACAGGTAAGTATAATTCTATGATTTTGTTTTTATTAGAGAAAGGACTATGCTAAAAATGCTGAAAAGCCCGCTGCTTCAAACCACCTACATTGCTAGACAAATCTCAGTAAACAGACTTTTCGGATAGCCTTGCTCAGCTTGCCATAGAAAGAGAAATCTTCAAGTGCCTGATAAAGTGAAGCAGAATTCAGAATGGTGAGCTCCTAAAGAAACGAGGCTCACCTGAGGCAAATGTAGAGGGCAAGAACTTGCAACTTGGAGATGGAAGGCACAATGAGGGAAGAGACCAGGTATGGCCCACAAAAAGCAAATGACTGAACTAATGCTGTCTTCTTCCGGCCTAAAGTTCAGACCTTCCCAGGGACCAGTGTGGAAGGATGGCCTGAAAACACCAGCCTCCAGGCAGAGGTAGGCAATGAAGAACTATCTCCAGTGCTGCTTCTTGCTGGGGGAAAATAGCCCCCAAGAGTTGGTAGCCATGGTGATATCTAAGTTTAGATCAATACCAATAGTGGCTTAGTTGGGAAATCCCAGGCCAAGACACTAAAGTGATCTGAGGTTGGTGGTATTCCATTGCCTTTTGCTTAATGTTCTATTATGTGGAAGTAGAGAAGGATAAAGATAATGATTAGTTTTAGACTTTATAAAAAGTCAAGTATGTATCCATTTTATTGCCCATACTTGGCCTTTTACGAGGTATTATAAAGTGCATATTACAAAATTTATATTATGCAAGTAATGTAACTGGGCTGGGAATGTGGCTCAGTGGTAGAATGCTTGCCTGGCATGCATGAGGCCCTGGGTTCAATTCCCAGTATGTAAATAAATAATAAAAATAATGTAACTACCACAGCCGGTAGAGGGGAGAAAAGGAAAACACACTCCTTATTCCCCCTGCCCACAAACCAAAAACAAAACAAAATAAAAAAACAACCCAAAACCAAACCCTTGATTAATCCAAAAGATGGTAAAAATGTAGGTTCGGGATAGTATAGGAAAAGTGGGCAAATAACATGATAGAAAATAATCCCTACAAGTCAGTAATCAATCAAAAGAAATAGTCCTAAATGTGTTAAAAATATTGAAATTATCAGATTGGATTTTTAAAAATCCATGTACAGTCATATCTGAAAAAAAAAGTCTGAAGGTATAATGATATAAGTAAGGAAATAACCAAAGGAAGTTGACGTTGACATACCAGACAACAGAGATTTAAAAAAAAATTCAGTTTGGGGAATCAGGAAATTTACTACATCATGATAAAATCTTCAACTATTGAGAAGTTAGCATAGTTCTTGCTAAAAGCCTCACCATGGAGGAGTCTTAGTGCTGGGTAAAAAAGCAGTCTACTGTTTGGGATTTCTCTTCTCCCACCTCCTTTCCCTTCCATTCCCCTACTCCATCTTCCCCTTTCCCCCCATACCTTTGCTATTAAAGAGAGAGGGATGATAAATGAAAATCCAGAATTGGCAATTACCGTAGGCAGGAGGGACATCATTCTCAATAGTAAGTAACATTCTAGGTTTTAAGCTGGATGGTAACTGCCTAAATATTTGTTTCATTATTTTTTATACCTGTACTTACATTATGAATGTTATTTTATATGTATGAAATATAATTTAAAAACATACTGTTACAAGTTGTTCCTGGTGATTTTTCAATCCATTTAATCTACAAAAGGGCAGTGCCTTAGTTTGCCTACATTGTGTATGCTTGTGTATATATGTATATATACTCACCATATGTAATACACATAATATATGTAGCATACATTTTACCATTTTAGCAATTTTTAGTGTATAGTTTAGTGGCTTTAAGAACATTCCATTAGGGGCTGGAGCAGGCTTGGCAGTTATGGCACTTGCCTGGCACATGCGAGGATGAACTACAGCACCATGTACACAAAGAAGTGTCAGAGCAATGAAAGCCACATGAAAAACTAAATAAAATTGATCCTCTCTTTAAAAAGAGAGAGAGAGAGAGATTCTAACTGGTATCCCTATCTCACCTATTTTTCTGTTCAATCCTGTCGAGGGTGGCCAAATCTATCTTTTTTTTAAGAGATAATAAAACTCTGCTCACAAAACACCATTCAGATCTGGCTTTCAGGGTTCTTCATAATTTACGCATCTCATTCTGAGCTACAAATTTTTCTATTATTTACCAACACAAATTTCCAACGCAGTCTACTCTGGCCGCTTTCCAAGAAATTATGTATCTGATGCTTAACACTTTCTCACCCACTGTTAATAGTACTCTATCCTGGTTTTGGCTCTCCCTCAGCAGATTGCTGCTATTTGAAGTGCCCTTCTTTCTTTCATCTATTCAAACCCTGCGCACCTCTAGAGCTCATCTTGAGTCCATAGGGTGCTTTCCTAAGAAACTTAGGTAGCAGCAAATATTGTTTGTTGTACACATTTTCTCATTAAATCCTATTCTGCCTTTTATAGCTCTCTAAAGCTGAGTTCCCTAGCAATGGTCATGGGACAATGGGTTACAGGTGCACCAGAAGAGATTGATGGTTGTAAAGTTTTTATAGTTATATGAAATTTACAACCATTTTACAACCATTCACAAATTTACAATAGTTCAAATTATATTTGGATACTGTCTGGCATGTCAGGAAACTTCCAGATTGTGCTCATTATTGTGCATAACACTTGCTACCAGGGACATGCAGGGTATGGGGCTTTCCCTTGCATCCAGCCCATTAGACCATCTAAGTCTGACTATTGTTTTAATCACAATGTATTTATAATCAGTGATAATCTTTGTGTACGTGTTTCAAATACTTAGTTTTTTTCTTTGATTTGATTAGCTCTTATTTTTCACATTATTTTCTCCCAACAAAGTATGTAATTTGCTTTCATCATCACCAATTATCTCAAATAAAACATTAATTTTGTTCATTTATTTCAGTTGTGACTTATGTCATCATTCTTGGCCTTTGATTTTTAATAGAGATCCAGAATCTAATACTTCATGAATTTTTATAATGATGTTACTTGTTTATAGAAATAAAAAAATGCTTCTAAAAGCAAATAATAATGGGAAATAATTTAATCAATTCAGTGGAGGATATAGAATATTTTATGCAAAAGGTATTCAGAATATTTTAATTACATAGCACTTGAAATTAGTAATATTTATATTGTGTTGAAATATAGCATTTTAATTATTGAATTAAATATTTACAAAGTTTCTGTTACTTATCAAATGCTTAACATTTCAAGAATCTTTTGAATTATTTAAAAAATTAAAAAAGCACAATCTTATTTTCTTTGAAAATTGATTAGTTGTAGACAAAAGACCTAAAGTACTTTATATACATTATTTATTTTCCATTTCAAGGGATAATTCAAAATTAAATGGTACATTTTATTATTTCACTATATTTTAGATTCACAAGACAGTAGTCAAAAGTGTGTTACTTACTAAGAAATGTATAAGGATTATTTCAAATTTATATTTTCCCTATTATTCATTTTATTTTGTTGACCTAAATATATTATTTTCATGAAAAAGTTATCAAATGAAAATAATGGCACTAGGCTTCCCGTTGGAAAGTTCACTTCAAGTTCACAGAGGAGAAATCCTGTTGCCAAGCAATTTTCACAACTCAGCCAAGTTAATAGTGAATCCCACTCCATATACAATCTAGCCCTAATCAAGCCTCCACTATACTCCAACACAGAGAATAGAGACAAACCAACAACTGGATGCAAAGGAGGAACCAGATGGGGACCTCAAATTGCATTCCTGGACATCTGCTCATATGTTAAAAACAGAGAAGTCCCAGAAAGGGGAAAAGAAAAAAGAACTACACACAAAAGGACACCTGTATAAAAGGGGAAGGGAAATGCAGCAACTGATGCACAAGTCCAAGACCTTTCAAAACATTAGGAAATAGGTAAACAAATCTCCCCCCAAAGTGCACAATTCTCCAACAAAGGTTCGCACAGATATGGAAATGGAAGGAATTCCAGAGAAAAAGTATAAAAAACTGATTATTAAAATGTTCAGTGAACTAAAAGAATAGATGAAAGGCCATTTCAATAAAGAGAAATATTGAAAAGAAACCAAATCAGAAAATGAAAGACAAAGACTGGGGTGTGGGCAGTGTGGGGATAACAATGGTTTAGGATCAAATGCATATCATATTGTTAATTTACATGTATTTATAATTGTACAACAATTCAACTCCTTTAAAAAAAAGAAAATGAAAGACACAATGAATTAATTTACAATTTCACCTGAGGGCTGGAGTGGTGACTTAGTGGTTATGGAACTTGCCTGGCATAAACTAGGACACGGGTTCAAACCCCAGCACCACATACACAAAAAAGTATCAGAGCAATGAAAGCCACATGAAAAATTAAATAAAAATTGATTCTGTCTTTCTCTCACTGTCAGTTCTCTCTTAATAAATAAATAAATAAATAAAATAAAAATCCACCTGAAAGCATCACCAACAAATTAGATTATGTAGGAAATAGAACTTCAGGCCTTGAAGACAGGGTACATAAACTTGGATACTCAGTATACAATGAAAGAAAAAAGCAAAATGATAAGATATACAAGAACTCTGGACAGTATTAAGATAACAAATCTGAATCACTGGGATAGAAGAGAACATGGATAGAAGGCTAAAGCATTAGAAATATTTTTTGTGTTGGGGCTGGAGCGGTGGCTCAGTGGTTCAGGAGCCTGCCTGGAATGTGCAAGGATGCGGGTTCAAACCCCAGAATTGCATGCACAACAAAGTCTCAGAGCAACAAAGGCCACATGAAAAACTAAATAAAATTGATTTTCTCTCTCTCTCTCTCTCTCTCATTGTCCCTCTCTATTAAAAAAAAAGAAATATCTTCAGTGTGATAGTAGCAAAAAAATTTTTTCCTCATATTAAACATGAGATAGAAAGTGGTGGAGCGGTGGCTCAGTGGTTATGGTGCTTGCCTGGCATGCATGAGTATGTGGGTTCAAACCCCAGCAACACATACACAACGAAGTGTCTGAACAATGAAAGCCACATGAAAAGCTAAATAAAATTGATTCTCTCTCTCTCTCTCTCACTGTCCCTCTCTCTTTAAAAAACAAAAAGAAATGAGATACACATCCACATACAGGAGGCATACAGGATCCTAGATAAGATCAGGACAGATATTCAGTTTTACAGGAACCATTTGTTAAAAAGGCTTTCTTTCTTGCAATATGTATCTCTACAATGAAAATTATAGAACACTGAAGAAAGAAACTGAAGATCTTAGAAGATGGAAAGACTCCCATGTTCTTGGATAGGCAGAATTAATATTGTCAAAATGGCCATACTATCAAAAGCAATTCAATGCAATTGATGGAGATTCAATGCAATCTCCATCAAAATGCCAATGACCTTCTTCACAGAACTAAAAAAAAAAAAAAGGAATAAAATTCATTTGGAAGCATAAGAGAGCCAGAATAGCCAAAGCAATCCTGAACAAGAAGAGTGATGCGAGATGCATCACAATACCTGGTCTCAAATTATTCTACAGAACTATTGTAACAAAACAACACCATATTGATATCAAAATAGGCATGGAGACCAATGGAACAGAACAGAAACACAGAGACAAACCCACATACTTGTAGCCATGTGATATTTGACAACGGTGTCAAAAATGTATGCTATATCACCTTTGTATTCAGATGCTGTGGCACATGTAGCTTCTGGAAAACTCCAGCATATGTTCTTATGAAATTTGAGTGAAGAAGGCAAATAATGTCTTAGTATCCTGATGAAAATATTTTTGACCTCTCTGATGCTTCCCCCTCCAAAGTTTCAAAGGCTTTTGAAAGTCCTTAAAACCACACTTGAAAACCACTGTATGAAACTATTTGTGAAGGTGTTTACAACTACTGTACAACAGTTTACATCAGATGAGGCTCATGAAGCTAATTAAAAGTCACATACTTAAGAAATAAATCCAAGGTGACATCCACAATGGTGGAATCACTCATTTTACCAACTTGCCAATGACATGAACCACATATTTGGGATCAAATGAAGCAAAGGAACTAGAAAGAGAGCTACTCTGGACTAATATTGGAAGATGCATCAACAACACTCCACACAAAGTTAGGGAATCAAACATTGATTGTTAGTGCCAGCATTGAGTTAGCAGCACAAGTTAGAGTCACTGGAGAGGAAGGTTTGGAAGAATAGCAACTGCCCTGCTGAAAAGTACCAAAAGTTCTACTCAAGATGAATCATTTGGAGTAGGAACTAAACACTGTAAAACAAAAAGATTTTCTACATTCTGGATATCATGCAAGCACAAGGGCTTGTGCTGGGAGAAAGCTGTTTGACAGGAAGGTGGGAGGGCTCTACATCCTGCATATTCTCTGCATTCTGAAACTGAGATGCCTGTAAAACACAGATACTCTTGACTGCATATTCCCCTGAAGATGAGAATTCTACCCTAAAGGATGCTAATCAAATCCAGGCCGTCGTGGTTCCATATGTTTTTTAAATGTATACAGTGAAACAGTCTTTGCTGTTTCCTACCAAGATATCCACCAAAGAACAGGGTGCAGTAACACATTCCTGTAACCCCAGAAGCCGGGAGGAGGATTGCAAGTTCAAAGTCAATCTCAGGGGGCTGGAGCAGTGGCTCAGCAGTTATAGCGCTTGCCTGGCATACGCAAGGACGCAGGTTCAAACCCCAGCACCACATACACAACAAAGTGTAGGAGCACAAAAACCAAATGAAAAACTAAATAAAATTGATTCTCTTTCTCTCACTGTCCCTCTCTCTTAAAAAAAAGTCAAAGTACATATGTTTTTCAAAGACAAGTAGAAAAACATCTTGATATGAAAAAATTCAAGTGCATTAAAAATCCATTCACGTTATCAGAAAAATTACAGTGAAAGAAAGATGAAATTTTTCAAATTCTGGTTAACAGTGATAAGAGAGTTTTTCAATTAAAGAAAAAGCAATTAATGCCATTTAACTATTTGCTAAGACCTGTGAGGCAAACTTTCTTAAGAATATGAAAAGAACATCATTAAAATTTTTTTAATCAGGAATTACATGTGGTCATTTCACATAAAATGATATGTTACAAACTCTTAAGATATAACTTGATTTCTCTTTTAAAAGTTAAAAATTGTACGTTTTATTCAAATGAAACATTTAATAGCTTCATATTACACTGTATTTTACTTTTTTGTAATTATGTAATAAAAATATATTGACTTTTTTCATAAAGTTGGTATGGACCATCAAAATGCCCTAGTGTATCCCAGTGTGCTTTATAGTATTTTCTGTGTATGCCATGATATGAAAAAGGTTAGAGAAACTGCTCCAAAGTAAAAAGTCAAGTACTTCTGCATCAAAACTGCTAAGTTTTGTTTCAGTGTGGTAAGTCTATTTGTTTCAGAAGAGATTCTGGTGGTTTTTGAACTTAATGTCTGCTAAAAGCTGAGATTTGTTAAATGTAAAAATAATGTTTGTTACAAAGTAAATCATAAAAATCCTGTTTGTTAAAGGAACAATTAGCTTCTAATTTCCATATTCAAAGTATTGATTAGAAGCCTGGACGAAAGTGGAAGACACCTGAGCAATGAAGATAAACTTGATTGCAAAGAAATGGAATTCACAGATTATCACACAGGCCAAAGACACCTGGTATTTTTCTAAACAAAATAGAAGCCAAGAGAAAGTACTGGGAAATCCAAGAAACCTCAGGCAGGGATTCCCTTAACAGAGGAGGAACTCTCTAAGGCAGTGTGTCATTTTGCATTAGTTTATAAATACCTGGCTGGCATTTCCCTGATTGAAATTCAGCTGATGGCTGAGGTTGGTGGGACCATGGGATGCTTAATATTTCTGACATCTATTAGATTTATAAAAACACCACAGTCCGAAGAAATTTTGAGACAGTCACATGATTCTCAGATTGAGATAAGCTGAGTGAGTTTGCAAGAACCAGTATATAATAAGCAAGCTTACATCAAGTAGGACAGGCTGGATATATATTTTTGTGTCAAGTTGGAGTTAATAGAATTGGCAGTCACATTTTGACCCAGGTTATTCTTTAAGCCTCGTTCTGTTTTTGTTTTATAAAACAATAACAACTTAATAATCATCTTTACCACATCAGGCCACTCACTGCAGCTCACTCCAATCTTGTATCACTTCTGTTTTAACTCCTTCACTCCTGCTTCTCCACTGACATTTGCCAGCAACACTTAATTCTGTTTCTTATTTAGTCTTCAGCCCGCATTCCTCCTATTTTCCTCTCTGCTTTCAGGAGATGAAGCCACTTTCAACCTGAGTGAACTAGGCCAAGTCAGAATGAATGAAGGCCGTCATCCTTTTGCCAGCCTCAGTTTATCCCTTTGATCTCATATTTCTTCCTCCATAACTTGGGCTCTTAGTTTTAGTCCTTTTCAAGATCCAAGAAACTAGACTATGACATTTATCTCTTTACGTTCTCCAGAAAATTTAATATTTGCACCTCCCTGGCACCTTTGTCTTCCATCAAGTAGTCACACTCTGTCCTTTTTTAAAAAAAAATGTTTTTACTCCCTCTCCAATGATCTAATTCTATTTTCACACACTTAAACTTCTCAGGGTCCTTAAAGACTGACTCACCCTTTCTTCACCACATGGTGCCTCCTTAACCTCTTATAATACCTCTTCCATCCTGATTATTGCCTTGACACTAATCTCAAAAATATAAACATCTCCCTCACCTATAAATCTAGTGATTTTTCCTCTAACACTTATTCTTCTAGGATTCTCTGTTGCATTTAAAAAAATTGATGGTTCTTCCAAGAAATGCTTTGTTCCAATGGATAATGGTTATATTGTCTTGTTTGTCCTAACTCTCCTGTTCCCTTTTAGTTCCTATTGCTCACTCTTTTCTCTTTCATCACTTCTTAGAGGCATTTCCCAAGTTTCAATCCCTGGCCATCTATGTTTATCATCCATACTGTTTTTCTCAAATACTAAGATTTTGGTGAAATGTTCCATGTGTATCTGAAAATAAAGTTGAGTCTGTAGTAGTTGTTGAAATGCTTTACATATGTACTGTGTATGTGTTTGTATATCTCAAGAAGTTTTTTTTTTTTGAGACAGTGAGAGAGAGAGAGAGAATCAATTTTATTTAGTTTTTCATATGGCTTTCGTTGCTCTGACACTTTATTGTGTACATGGTTTTGTTCTGAGTCACCACTCCAACCACTGCTGAGTCACCACTCCAACCCAGTCTCTAGAGATTTAATTATGTAGTTCAAATCTTCAAATTTTCAACAACCTTATTTATGTTTTTGTCTGCTGATTCTATTAGTAACTGAGGGGTGTTAAAATCTCCATCATCCATAATATAGTTTTTGTCTATTTCTTTTTTAAGAAAGAGGGGACAGTGAGAGAGAGAGAGAGAGAGAGAGACAGACAGATAATCAATTTTTATTTAGTTTTTCACATGCCTTTCGTTGCTCTGAGACTTCGTTGTGTGCGTGGTGCTGGGGTTTGAAGTCGTGTACTTGCATATGCCAGGTAAGCGCTGTAACCACTGAGCCACAGCTCCAGCCCCAAGTTTTTGTCTATGTTGACAGTTTTTGCTGGTTAAATCATCAAGCTGTTGCTTGGCATGCTCAAGGACCCAGGTTTGAACCCCAGCACCACAAACACAATGAAGTGTAGGAGCAACAAAAGCCACATGAAAAACTAAATAAAATGAATTCTCTCTTTTTCGTTCTCACTGTCCCTCTCTCTTTAAAAAAAAATCATCAAGCTGTTATGAGATATACACATATTTATATTTTAAAGACTTTGTATTGATTGGCTCCTTACTATTACAAGGTTCTTTTATCTAGTTATACTTTTTGAAAGCAATTTGGTTTACCAGCTTTCTTTTGTTTAATTTTTGCAATGGCTATGTTTTTTGAACTTTTCCTTTCAACTTTCAAGTGTCTTTTTATTCAAAGCATAAATAGCTTTAAAAAACACACTGAGGGCTGGAGCAGTGGCTCAGCAGTATCGAGTTTGCCTGGCATGCCCAAGGACCCAGGTTTCAGCCCCAGCATCACATACACAGCTAAGTGTTGGAACAACAAAAACCAAATGAAAAACTAAACAACATTGATTCTTTCTACCACTCTCTTAAAAAAAAAAAAAAACTACAAATTTCTCAATTGAATATTTTATGCTTAAGATAATTATTGATTTTTTTTACTATTTTGCTTTTTGATTTCTGTTTATGCCATCTGTTCCTTTATTTCTCTCTCTTTTTTTGCCTTTCCAAAGCAATAAAATATTTTTGAGTATTTTAATTTGTTTTTCTTTTTTTTAGCTATGCATTCCTTTATTATTTCTTTATGGATATGCCATGTGTTCTTAATTTGTTAAGTCTACACTTAATTTTACTTCTTAAATATTTCAAGTACTTTGTAATAGTTTAACTCAATAATCCTATCCCACCTTTTGTACTATCATTTATTTTTATATAAATTTTTATCATTGATATATGAAGTTACTATTTTTTAGCCATCAATATTAAACTACTCTGTCCACTTATTATTAATTGTTGTATTCTCCTTTCCTGATGGTCAGTACTTTCTTCTGGGATCATTTTCCTTCAACCTAAAGAACTCTAATGTTTCTTATAATGCAGGTTTTCTGGATGAAAAAAATCATTTTTTTTTGTTTGTCTGAAATGTGCTTATTTTGTCTTCCTTTTTGAAAGATGTATTCACTGAGTATAGAATTTCTAAGTTAGCAACATTTCCCAGTTTAAGAAAGTAATTCCATTGTCTTCAGATCTCCACAATTTTTGTTAAAAAAAAAAATATGCTAAAGGTGGCTGGAGCAGTGGCTCAGCAGTTACAGCGCTTGCCTGGCATGCGGGTTAAAATCCCTGCACCACGTACACAATGAAGTATCTGAGCAATGAGGGCCACATAAAAAACTAAATAAAAATAGATTGTCTTCTCTCTCTCTCTCTCTCACTGTCCCTCTCTCTTTAAAAAAAATATGTGCTAAAGGTTTTACTGTTGCTCTTTTGGAGGTGATATACCTTTCCCCCATTCTTAAAATTTTCTCTTTCTCTTTAACTTTCAGCAAGCTGATATATTATTTTTTTTTGTCCTGCTTGGTGTTTCACTGAGATGTGTGGGTCTTTAGGTTGATATCTTTCATCCATTTTCAAAAGTTCTTTAGTTCCCAATACTGGCTCTGCCCCCATATTCATTCATCCATTCTCTCTCTCTCCTTCTGAGACTCTAATTATACAGACCTTTTTAGTTTACTAACCATGTATCCTGCTGTCCAGATGCTACTAAACCTATTCAATGAATTCTTAATTTCAAATTAAGAACTATCTTATGTTGTAGAATATTTGATTTTTAAGGGGGACAATGTTTTGTGAACACTATGCATTTTCACCTAGTTATGCAATTTCCCTGAACATATTTATAGTTATTTTAAATAGCTGAATTTACTTGTGGTTGTCCTTTCTGATATCCATTTTTTTCCTTAACTGCTAGAAGAAATTGAACTGATTTTCCTGCCTTGCTTTTCTTTTGTCTTCTTCTTTCTTTCTTACCCAATATATTTTAGATTACATATCAGACATTGTATAAAAGCTTAAGTGTGGGGCTGGAGTGGTGCCTTAGCGGTTCCAGTGCATGAGGACATGGGTTCAAACCCCAGCATCCTCACACATGCAACAAAAGCCACATGAAAAACTAAATAACATTGATTCTCTCTCTCTCTTTCTCCTTCTCCTCCTTCTCTCACGGTTCCTCTCTTTCTTTAAAACAAAACAAAACAAAACAAAACACTAGAGTGTGTCTGGGGTACTTTGAATTTCAAAGCTGTTATTCCAGTGCTGTAGACTTCTAAAAGCCTTGCAATTTTCTCATTCTCTTAGAAAAGATTCTCTGCAAGGGCCAAGCACAATCCTCAGTACATACACAAACTTCGCAGTTGTCTCTAGGGAAGAAAATCACTTATGACCATTAGCTCACCTTGGAAAATTTCTCTACCCTTTTGGAATTTCAATTAATCTAGTTGTAATTGTTACTAAAGTTTTCTGATGTCTTTACAATGTTTTTTAAAGATAATTTTTCAAGATTTTCTTTCTTCCTTCCTTTCTTACTTTTTAAAATTTTTTAATTGCTACAATGAGTGTCTTGCACTCCTACGGCTTACCATATTCCAGCTGGAAGGTAGATGCCTATTTTATGGTTTTAACCAGAACTCTGTGCTTATGACTCCTAAATATCATATAAACTCTCAACCACGCTAGTCTTATTCAACAGCTATCTACTGCAGAATTCCCCTTTCCCATAAAAGCCTCCAGAAGAATCTGCTTTTATTCTCTTAGTTGCCTTGTCTCATGCATGATAGCCATTTTCGGCTCATTCTTTTCTTTCATTCTCCAGTCCATGAAGGTCTTTTAAATTTTTGATTTTAAGTTAGGAAAATCAACATAAAACACCTTTTCAAACATCACTAACAACAAGAAGGAGCCTTAACTTATAATACTACAGTCACTATCTTCAATTTATAAATTAAAGAACTGAGGAATAAAGAGGTTAAATAGTTGGAACAAGGTTAACAGTTTATGCTGGAGCTGAATCAAAACTCAAGCCTATTTCATTGTTCTTTCCACACTCCTCCTCTCTGAATAAAATAATTATACGTCAGGACAACCCCAATTTCAATTATGTCCTCCTGGCCTCATGAATCACTGAAATATCCTGGATAATCCCAATTGCATCACAAAAAGTTCATTTTTAGCATCTTGAAGTGGAACAAAAATTATGTCAGTGTCTTATTTTTTCTTGTCCTGAAAATATAGCCACTGTCTCTTTAACCATACTCTATAGAATTGATATAAATGGAAGGACGCCCAGCAGAAGACAGACTTAAGAGCAGTCCTTGCACGTGCATCATCTCACTTAGTCCTTACAACAATCTATGGGTAAGTAGGTTCTTTCTTTAATTTTTTTCATCTGATTTTTTTCCTTTATTTGTGCATGTGGTGCTGGGGATTGAACCCGGGACCTTGGGCATGCCAGGCAAGTGCTCTACCACTGAGCAATCTCTCTAGCCTGGTAGGTAGGTTCTCATATCAAAATTTTTTCAATGCCAGGAAATTGAAGCTTAATTTTGCCAGATAACATTTGTTACCACATCACTGTCAAAAACTTTAGTGGATTTTCATTTCATTTTTTTAATCAAAATTATGTCCTGTCTGGCTTTCAAGATCTCCACAATTTGTCTTATTTATATTAGCTTTGCTTCTCCAAATTTATTTCACAGGAGCCTGGACCTTTCTGGGCCAAATGCACAGTCACGCCAACACAGCATTTGGATGCCAACAGCAATATTGTTAAGAGCAGTCTTGTTTGACCTTGTCCTTTTCCTGAGTAGTAGTTTTTGGTGCTATTACTAGCAAAATTTTCCAACTTGCTTACGTATTAGGCTAGTGCCACCTCTTGGAAGTCATGAGTTCCACACGGTTATTTACCAAGCGGACAGATAAACTCTTTTTATTTTTTTTAGATATACATGACATTAGAATATACCATGACATAATTATAAAAGCATGGTATATACCTTGTTCTAATTCAGTCCCCAGCATTTCCCCTTCCCTCCTTTTCTCCCACCCCCTTGTTCTTTCAAGATATACATGATAATAATCAATGATATAATTATAAAAGTATGAAATATAACTTATTCCAATTCTGTCCCCAGTGTTCTCCCTACCCCATTCTCTTTCCTCTACTCTACTGATCTATTATTTACTAATAGTTTTTTTTGAACAGGTACCTCTTTTGATTTTTCTTAACTCAGCCATGCTTATATTTCAAAGACTTTCCCATGACACATTATGGACCACAATCCCAGCAATCCCAGGGATACGTGGCTTGCTTAAACAGACTGCTATGTGCTTTTTGAAGATGTGTAATGTGGTCCCCTGATTTCAAAATATGGGGTATGTGATTGGGGTTACCTTAGCCTTGTCTTTCTTAAGCATATGAAAGTCTTCATCCTTCAAAAATGAAATATCGGAATACCTCACAGCATTTTTTT
>PVKS010022675.1:0-33385 GCA_004027875.1 Aplodontia rufa
TTTGTTTTGGGTTTCAGTTTGGTATGGATGAATTGCTCAGCACTTTGGTACTGGAGATATAAGCGACTTGAGACTAATCAGCAGTATGGTGAAGCTATTAGAAACAGATTGAGGGTTGAAGCCGTGGCTCTGGTATCACACTTGCTTGGCAGGTGCGAGGACCCAGGTTCAAACCCCAGTGGGACAAATACAACTAAGTGTCAAAGCAACAAAAACCAGATGCAAAACTAAAGTTGATTCTCACTCTCCTCTTAAAAAAAGAAAGAAAGGTTGGAAATTAGTTGTTCTAGATAAGGATCCCAAATAAGGCTTTATGGATAAACTGCTATTTTTCTGGTAATAATGTTTTAAAAGGAGTCACAATCTTGTGTAAGTTGACATGGCTCTTAGTTTGATCTAGTGAAAATGGCACACAGCTGGGCTCAGAAGCCCTCTTTAAAACTTGAGCATGTGGGCTAGTCTGAACTTCAGTTTCTGCATTTGTGAAGTGGGGAGAATAAATTCTATTTTCCAGGGTGAGTAGAATTATATAGGGACTTTTATAGGCTCTTACTGACCTTTTCCGTGGGTTTGGTTCGTAAACTAGCTGAAATTCTATAAGCCACTAATTGGACCAAAGAGGCATATTTAAGCTGAGATTTATATTTTGTCTCAACCTGACCCATAACAACATGATGGTAAGCCCTAACCTGGGGTAAGGTTTTTGGAGAACTCTGTGTTCACCTCTGTCCTACACCATGCTGATGCTGAAACCAGATTTTGAGCCAAGGGATTTAGAGATCACACTTGGTATCTGTCAACATGAGTTAAAGTTTAATTGCCCTAATTATTTCATATTGATTCAGACACAGTTGTTTAAAGTTTGGTATTACACTTCTAGTGGCAGATTACATGTGGGCTTATGAATATTATGTTACCTGTCTTGGAGCTCAGCTGCAGCTGCTTTGTTGGTTCGTTGATAAATCAGCTCTTCAGGCTATAAAAGACAGTTCAGAAGTGGTAGGTAGAAATCACCTTCATCAGCTTGAATAGTAGGTGCACTTTCCTTTTCTAAATTTACTTTAAATTAAAAAATGAAATTTCTGACATTCAGTAGGACATAGAGAATAGTATAAGGGATACCAATGTGCCCATGACCCACCTAAGTAAATTAAAGGGCACCCTAGTTTCTTAATTTCATTCTCTTCTTGCTCATCATAGAATTAACTGTCCTGCATTTGTCTTTTAATACCCCTTCAACAGATACTGAGTACCTATTGTTGCCAAAAACCTTCCCAGGTGATGGGGATAGGGATGTGGTCATGAATAAAAATCTGTCTTCATGGTTCTTAGGTTATAATAAATGCAAATAGGCAAATTAGTACAACCAACATTGTTTTGCATATTTTCTGAACTCCAATAGTTTATGAATATACACTTTGTTTTCTCTCAACATTAGGGATAATGGCTAGCACATATTTTTAGACTACTTAATAACATTCATTAGTGTTAATTACTACAAAATATTCTATCATGTACTATCATGTATCTCTTTTGTCTATAATCTTAATAAAAAAAGGATACCTGAACACTGGAAAGGCCAGGATATGGAAAGCTTCTTGAAAAAAAAGATTTCCACAGCTTGGGCTTGGTGACATCAAAATTAATCCTTAGTGGGGAATCATTTTGTTGAATATTAAACCAGATCTATAAAGTAAAGGACAATTGCAGTAACATGCAGGTTAGCAGATTTATATGCTCATGCACACACATACCTGTACATAGGTGTGTATGACAGAGGGAGGCAGTGGAGAGAGCAGATGTTTGCACAGGCCACCCACTTTGGTCATTTTGTTGTTTGTTTCCATTTTACTATTAATGGCATCACACAATTGTCATTGCCCACTTTCCCCGTGTTGTATATCTGAAGTTGGGGTGCACAACACTGTTGATTGTAGGCAAGAAACGTGAGCATTTTTAGAAGACACTCAAGGCCCCTCCTTTCCTAGGCTAGCCTTTCCTGGAAAGCCGCCTACTTGAGTTGTTCAGCAGCCTCTTTTTTTTCCACAGCACTCAAAGTCTTGAAACAGTGTCTTGTTTTATTGAGGCAAAGCAGCATGCTGGTTGGGGAACAAGACCACTTGCATTGGAATTTTGGCTCCAACATTTACAACTGTGTGACCTTGGATGGTTTTTGTAATATCTGAGTGCCACAGTTCCTCCTTTATAAAAGGGGGATAAAAATAGTAAAGACCTCAGTAGGTTGAGCAGTTTGAATGAGTTAATTCATCTACACGTCTTAGAACATGCCTAGTATGCAGTAAGTGCTCAGTAGTTGATAGCTCTTTTTATTATTTATCATGGTGTATATTGCCTACCAATTCACTGTGTTCTCACCACACTTATGGCTGAGGACATTTGCTGTGTCCCTTATTTACTATTGTGCCTTTAGCATCTAGTGTAGCTCCCAGCATATAGTTATCATTTTAAGTGACTGCATGAATGGTGAATTGGTCTGTGCAACGTATTTAAATATTTAATCAAGTTACCTACTCAGTTTTGGTCACTGGCAGAATAAAGTAATGAGTGAGTCTCTACCCTTGCGGGATAAGGGGATGCTACGAAAACAAATCAACAAGTAGTCCATGGGGTACCACATGACAGCAAATGAGGTGAAAGAATGGTTCACTGGCACAGTTCTTCATCCGGCCTAAGTGCAAACCCTTTCTTGTATTACTGTTCAGGCCCTTCCACTAGAAGGGACAAAATGGATTTCCTTACCCCTTGACTGGGATGGGAGTGTCAGTATGACTTATGAGTCTACGCTTAAGAGGCTTTGTTCCTGCTTGCACGTCTGTGTCTCTTCCATTGTTGTTGCCTAAGTCCCAGAATAAACGCATGAAGCAAAAGTGTTCCATGCAGTCCACAGGTCTGCAGTGAAAAGCAGAGCTGCCTAGTCTCCATTAATAGCCTTCCCAGCTGACCCACAGGCCCATGAGATTAGCCATTTAAATTGGGATGTGTTTTGCTGTCGTTGTGGCAATAGCTGGCAAAGGCTATAGAGAAAACTAACATGAGAAACAAAACTCTTAATGTAGACGGGGAAGTTCCCCCTATAATCAGGAATGAAAAAGAAGCGGGAGAAATTTATACAGATGTCTGATAAGGGAAGGGTGATCATTTTTATGCAGGAAGCAGCAAATGCAAAGTGTGCTTGATGAGTCTGTTGAGTAGCTAGGAGTACAAAGTGCCTTTCAAGGAGGGAGCAAGTTGGAGGGAGCAGGGGAAGGATGGCATCAGCAGAAATTAGATGCCTGCCTGGGAGGAGAGTGGGCATGAGGCCTGAAGCCTGGGGAGACTTTTTACTTTGTACCCACAATACATGTATCAGGATCATACCTATTATGTAGATAACATCATAGTTAATAATAATAGGTGTGATCCTGGGAGGAATCTAAATACAGAATATTTTAGGCGTGGGAAGAAAAGCCAGTGAAAGAAACAAGCTGTTGCCGAAAAATAAAAGCCACAGTCCTTTTTCAGCAAAATGAAGGAGAGGGGATGTTTTTGCATGAAGAAGGGATTAGCTGTGTTATATATTCTAGAAAAGGAAAGAAGAATGAGTGATGAGAATAAATCACTGGATTTATATATTATCAAGACAGTGGTACTTTCCTGAGCTTAATTTCTGTAGAATGATCAGGAAAGAGGAACTAGATTATTATCGTGCAGTAAGGTCCAAGAGTGCTGACAAAGTGAAGCAGGAGGTACAACTAGGATTTGAAGAATTCTGGAAGGAAAGGAGAAGCAGGCATTAGTATCCAGGGGGATCAGTGGGTGTCCAGGTTGGAAGATGCATGTTTTAGAATTGTTGGACTCTTGAGCAAATAAATAGGTAGACAGACAAAGACATCTAGGGAGAAGTTGGGTCAGTTAGTAGAGCCAGGTCTTGGAGCAGGGGTGGAAACACAAACACAGGTAGAAAGAAAAGAAACTTCTTGGAAAAGGAGTGCAGGAGGACTGACCAAAAGAGGTGGTGTGCTGGTGGTAGAGGGCAGCTGAGGTTTGAGTGCCAGGCTAACACTGCCAGGATGTGGTTCTCTACAGAGAGTTGCCAAGGCTTGGAGTGGGGTTAGAACACCTGCCAGGGGGTTGCACATCATAAGTTCCTGTTACTGTCTTGTGGAAGTGGAGAAAAAGTTCTTCCTCCCAAGATATTGGCTTTATAAGAATTAGACAACCATATAGCAATTGTCTTTAGAGCTGACAAGTTTTAGTTTCAAGATAGAATAGAGGTTTATTTTGTTTTTATTACCAGGGGAGCTTAATTGCAGAGCCACATCTCCAGTCCACTTAAAAATTTTTTTTTCTTAATTTTGAGCCAGGGTTTTACTAAGTTGCTTAGGGCCTCGTTAAATTGCTGAGACTAGCTTTGAATTTGCTAGTTCACCTGCCTCAGCCTTCTGAGCTGCTGGGATTACAGAAAATAGATTAAAGGATTTTTCAGTGCCTGTTGACCCTGTTTGATTACTAATGGCCTTGATGCCCCAAACATAGATGGAGCTTAGCAGATCATTCACGATTATGATACTTTAATTAAAAGTACTAATTAACATAAACATAGTGCTCTGCAGTACTGTTTTCACATTTGTAGTTAATAGTAGTTGCCATTTGCTGCACCACCCATCAAAGGCAGGTACTTTGATGGGTGCTTGACATATATTATCTCTAATTTAGCTGCAGCCCTAAAAGTAGGCTAGTTATCTTCAAAGTAGAGTACACACCTGAGGGGCATGGGGAGAAAATATTAGATTTTCTAATTGTTTGTTTTTTGTGTAATATAAAATTAACATACAAGTAAATATATATAGTTTACAAATAGAAATACCTGTGTTGGAGCTGCATGCACACTTTTTACTGACAGATGCAGAAATTTCAGAGAGCAGTGAGGTTATGTGATGAGTGTAAACACAGCCAACAGTGGAGGAGTCGAGAACCTTGTGAGGTGTTCTACATCCACTGTCTCGTTTTCTTCCCACACTTTATCACTTTCTGTAATCACTTTCTACTTAAAAGTAATGACTTATCACCTCCATTTTTATCAATGAAGAAACAGTGTGAGAGATAAGGACTTTTCCCAAGCTCACACAACTATTAAAAAAAAAAAAAGTAATAGAGTTTCAACTCAGGCAGTTTAACCCCTTAACTATCATTTGCAACCACTGCTTCATATAGTAACCTTCACAATGAAAATCAGCCCCTCAAACTACAGGCAACCAGAATCACTTTTGCTGGGAATCTCCCTTCAAAAAAGAAAGAGGGACTGGAGGGTGGGTAGCTCAGTGGTAGAGCACATGCCTATCGTCTCCCATACTGCAAAGAAGAAAGAGGTAGAGAAAGATAAGTTACCTTCATTTAGTTTTCAAAAACCTGTGAGTTAGGCATTGTATGCTGTATTTTAGATGAGAAAACTGAAGACGGAGCCAGGACAGAAACTTAAGTCCCTATATTTTTAAGTTTCATTCTGCTTCTCTGCAGGTCAGGAAACTAATTCAACCGAAAGTTTTATTTAGGACCATTTAGGTGACTAACTCTACCACCATGCTTGCCGCTACATTTCTTCAAGTGTATGTGTGTACAATTTGTGGATCTGTAAGATATTTAAATCAATTGATCAATTAAAAAATCAATAGTCAACCATGTTTAAGAGGAAATGGTAATACTCACATTATCAGGACCAATTAAACAGCCCACACTTTTCAAAGGACAGAATGTATCAAATTGTCCATAAAAATGTCCACTGCAGGGATTCCATATTAAATAATGATTTTGTTCCCAAGTTAGCACATAGGCAGTTGGACCCTAAAGGGAAATATCAAAAAGTTTCCAACTAATATGCAAATAAGGTCAATGGTAGTTTACACAGTCAATTTGTTATTTTAGTTGAACCTCTAATATCTAAAATCCCATGGTTAATGCAGAAAATTAATTTGAAATTCTAGGCTGTACTGATTTAAAAAATGAAATCAATGTTTTGGGGGGAATTTTTGCATCTGATACTAGTTCCATCTGATATTGGTATAGTGACTAAGTAATCATGTTTACCAACCAAGATATCTTAAGACTGGTTGAAGACTGTCATTAATGGAAATAGGCACTCCTGCATTTTCTCTTTAGAGTCAGTAAAATTGCCATTCAAGTATCAAGAAAACTGATTTTGCCTGAATACTATTTCCAATAAAGCAAAGTATTTGATATATATTTATAATTACATCCATGCATAGTAGATTTGAAAGGTGTTATACTTTAAATATTAACTGTCCCCTAAAGGTCACATATTGAAGGCTTGGTCCCAATATAGCACTGTTCAGAAGTGGGCCTTTGGGAGTAGATGGGATCATAAGGGCTCAGACTTCCTGAATGGATCACTCAGGGCTTAACATCTTTAGAGAGAGATTTGTCACCAAAGTACACCATCTGTCTTGTCTCTGTTTGCTTCTGGCCACCACGAGTGAGCAGCTCTGCTCCACCACTCACTCCCCACCATAATATTCTGCCTCATCATAGGCCCCGGTGATGGGGCTAAGCTACCTTTAAAACCACGAGTCAAAATGAACCTTGTCCCCTTGTCAGTTGATTATCTCAGCTATTTCATCACAGCAATGGAAAGCTGACTGGCACAAATGATACGAACAGTTAAAATGACTGGCTGGGATGAGAGTGGGCTTGGGGATTGGAGTCTGAAGAGGGTCTTTTACTTTTTCCCCACAATACTTGTGTATTTATTTATTACTCATGCATGATTTTACCTTACAATATGCTTATAATAGCCCTCAAGTTGTGAAGTGACTTGCTTAGGGTCACTTGGCTAATGAGGTGTAGACATAGAACCTTGAATCCAGGCTGCGTACTTCCTAATCTTTCTCTTGTACCAGCCAGTAACTTGCTATTTAATTGTCAAGGATTCCTAGAGCCCCCTTGTACTTTCATGGCCTCTTTTTATTATTATTATTAGTTCGACATAGACTTATATATTGGAGGGAATCGTTGTTACATAATCATGCATGCATGGGTATTGACGTAGTGAGATAGTAAGTTGAGATTGATCCTAGACCAGGATCTACCCCCCTTCATCCATTCCCTGAGCTCATGTCTTCTCTGTAATCCCACCATACTATAGTTTGAAATGAACATATACATGTATAGTAATTGTTGACATTTCTGAGGTTCTCTATGTATAGCTAGGCTTCTAATGGGAGTTGAGTATTCCCTGTTGTATTGATAGACCCCCTTATTCCTCCCTCCCCTCCCTGCCTACCTCCCTTCTCCTCCCACCTTCATAGGTATGGTTCCCCCAGCTTACGTGAATTTTCAACTATGGTGAGTTTGTTACTTCAACTCAGCTGATTATCATCCTGTCTTGGGTTTTATACTGGCTTCCACATATAAGGGAAAACATTTGGCCCTTAAGTCTTTGAGTTTGGGATATTTCACTCAGCATAATTTTTTTCCATTTCCATCCATTTGGCTGCAAAAGGCATGCTTTTGTTCTAATAGCGTAGTAGAACTCCATTTGTGTGTGTGTGTGTGTGTGTATACGTGTACCACAATTTATGAATCCATTCATCCAGTGAAGGGCATCTAGGTTGGTTCCATAGTTTAGCTATTAGAAACTAAGCTGCTATAAACATTGATTTAGCTATTTCTCTGTAGTGTGCAGATTCTAGCTCTTTTTGGAAAACACCAGGAGTGGTATAGCTGGGTCGTAAGGTAGTTCCATCCCTAGTTTTTTGAGGAGTCTCCACACTGCTTTCCAGAGTGGCTGTACTGGTTTGCAGTCCCACCAGCAGTGTGTTAGTGTTCCTTTCTCCCCACAACCCCTCCAGCGTCTGTTATTCGTATTCTCCATTTTTGCCACTTTGACTGGAGTGAGGTGGAATCTCAGTGAAGTTTTGATTTGCATTTCTCCGATTGCTAGTAATGTAGAACATTTTCTCATATATTGACTTTCTCAACTTCCTTTGTTGAGAAGTTTCTGTTTAGTTTCCTAGCCCATTTATTGATTGGATTATTTGTGGGTCCATGGCCTCTTTTTGAAACGCTCTTTGGATAAGTGGCTTCAACCCATGTGAATTTTCTTTCCTTGTATCCAGAATTACCCATCATGCTCCAAATTGGGGATGTTTGCTGTGAGTTAGGAAATAAAATTCCAATAGTCTGCAATCTAATAAAAATAGCAATGATAATATCAAAATATAGTTGGCAACGTTCTTTTCTTTGCTCCTTTGTTTATCTGACTTGCCCCCCCCCCATTGCCTTCCAAGTTAGCAGATGTTTATCTCATGGAAGCAATGGGTGTGAAAGGAGAGATCTCTTGCCTTACTACACCGCTTCGATTCCCTTTTCCTGCAGAATGTGAGATTACTAAAGGAATCAGAATGCTCAGAAACACAGCGAGGGCAAGGCTTTTATACTAAAAGGACGGCTAAACTGGGGCTTTGGATGGTAAAGGGGTCGGGTTTGCTAAAAAGCAGTCTGAAATACTGTGTAAGGTCCCTGGTTCCTTGTTAAACCATTTCATGTTTTAGCATTAGTAGTTCCATCTGCCTGTTAAGGCACCTCCGGGCCACGTTCTGAGCAACTGAGAGAATTATTATGAAAAGTCCTGGCCATGATCTGAACATCTAACTGCTTAGACAATTACACTCCTGCTCGAGTCAGCCTACATGGTCTTACCTCGGGAATAGCATTGCCCATCACCAGCCAGGCCTTCTTACCCAGGGACAGAAAGTAATTACATAGCAACACTGCATGTTCTTCTTCATCTCCTGCCAGTAGATCAAGAAATTGCTGACAAAATAAACAAATAAAGAATCTGTTGACTGACTGCTTCATTCTGGATTGTCCATGCAGGATTTTAGTAAATCAGAGTTGAGATTAGTGCCTTAAATATAAGACCTGTTTTTAAAATCATTTTCTAGATTTTGACATTGTGTTGATAATTCCTTTAAAAATCAACACTTCTGATGAACGTGGTGTTTTCTTTAGCACTGATGCTAAATGTGAATTTCTACAATCAGTACACAGTATGATTGGAGTGGGGTAGAGGAGATACTAATTTCAAAGTTTTAGTTTTCTTTTCAAATGTACACATGAGCTCATTATGTGTTAAGCAATCTTTAAAAATACACTTTATGCAGTAATTCATTTAATCCTAGATCTACTTTTTCAGGGAAGTGTTCTTATTTCCCAGTTTTGCAGATGAGGAAGTGGAGGCACAGATCAATAAATAGGCCAGTCTCCCTCTGGAGTTCAAGAACAGTTCTGTTCTTTGCACAGCTTCCTATAGATCCCTCAATGTTATAGAATTTTATTTCTAAAATTATCAGCACTTATATTGCCAAAATATAAAGTGGACTGAAATTCCTTCAATTTAGGACTATCCCTCAAAGGAAGTTGTATAATACTCTGTAATGCACACAGTACAGTGTGAGACCCAGAAGCAATTAATACCTGTGATATGTTTGTTTCATACTACCTAGGATTCATTTGAAAATTTTTATACCACGTATCAATTGTAATTGAACAAAGGTGGAGATGATGTTATTGTGCTCATAACTAGGATTTAGTACAATGCTTGTTATGTGGTAGGTGATTATCCTGAATAAACAATGATTATGACATGCCTTAAGCCCAGGAATTTAGGAATATCCCATTTCCACTTACATTATAGAATGCAATTTTGATTTTTTAATGAATAAAAAGGGAATATTAAAGTAATTATATCTAATGCTGAATTATATAAATTTGGGGATATTTGCTATGGTTTAGAAAATAAACTGGATGATTAATAAATTTAATAAATAAATTGAATGATTCAGCGTTAAGACATCTGAAGTGTTGTTTTTTATTCTTTCATTTTTTTTTTAACTTCTGAACTTTGGTAAAATTGAACCAGGAAGAGAAATACTTTCAGTTCATATGGTCAAATAGATTTTTTTCTTTATGACAAATGTTGCTGTTTAAGATTATGCAAGCCATTAAGCTAAGATTCAGTTGAGTGAGCTCAAGTTAGTAAACTTGTCGGGGGTAACAACTTACATCAGATGTGCTCCAGAGGTCACAGGTACCAGCAAATGAAACAGTGTCAGGCAAGAAAGGAACCAAGGACACGTATCGAGCTACCAGTTCCTGTGTGCACAAGATCAGCTTTAAAAATGGTTCCCAATAAAAGAGAAAGCTGCAAACCGTGCCACATTGCTTAAGTTTCATGTCACAAACAGTATTGCTCACCATGCACTTACTGTTGAATTAATCCTCACCAGACATCCTACGCAGAAGTTTACAGCTATTATCCATCTTTTTTCTTTTTCAGGGCTGAGGACCGAACTCAGGGCCTTGTGTGTGCTACGCAAGCGCTCTGCCACTGAACTAAATCCCCAACTTCTATTATCCATCTTTTACAGAGGAAGAAACTGGCTTTTGTGTCCCTTTGAAATGACCTTGTCTCCCTCAATCCCTCCTTCTTTCCTTTCTGGTATAATAAGACTTTCCAGGATCATAGCATGTTTTCCTTAGCCCATTCCTCAAATCAGCATTTCTCCAAGGAACCTGGTTCACTCCAAAGGGGGATGGTATTTAGGAATCAAGATTTGGACATCTTAAATTTTTAACAAGGTTAATCATGCTGTGTTCATTGGCCTTTCACATTTCCCCTTGTGTGAATTTCCACTTTTACAATTCCACATTTGCACACGTTTGTACTGATTTGTAATAGGCTTATGTTTTTTGTCTTTTATTCTGGTCACTATTCTTTTATATATTATATCTGTTATAAATATCCTCTCCTGATTTATGGCTTGATTTTTCATTTTATTCATGGTATCTTTTATTTTTTTTTAAAGAGAGGGACAGTGTGTGTGAGAGAATTTTATTAGTAGTTTTTCATGTGGCTTTTATTGCTCCCACACTTTGTTGTGTACTTGGTGCTGGGATTTGAACCCACGTCCTTGAACATGCCAGGCAAGCACCATAACTCCTGAGCCACTGCTGTAACTCCTCATGGTATCTTTTAATAAACTCAAGTTCTCAATCCACCCCCACCACTGGCGATTGAAGCCAAGGCCTTACACATGCTAGGCAAGTGCTTTACCACGGAGATACATCCCCAGCCCCTGAAGTTTTCAATATTAATATGGTCACATTTTTCTTTTTCTTTATGATTTGTACTTATCTGTCTTGTATCATTCTTATCATCTTATTCTTTTTTACTTTTTACACTTTTTCTGATTCCTTTTTTCTTCCCTGTTTCATTATTGTTATTATTGCTAGTTTAGAAGTTAGTTACACAAACTAATGTTTTAGAGGCTAATCTAGAAATTTCAATATGTATATTTAAATTAAATTCTAAAGTTAGTATCTTTGCCCTCATTTTGGAGAATATCAAGTGCATTAAAGTATGCTTATCAATCCTGTCCTGACACATAAACACTTCTCATTTTTGTTCTGTCTTGAATTTTCAAAAAATTTTTTTAAAGAGAGGAAGAGAGAGAGAGAGAGGTAATTTTATTTTTTCATCTGTTTTTTGTTTATCCTTTTTTGCTGGGAATCAAACCTGTGTCCTTGTACATGCCAATCCTCTACCACTGAGCCATCTCTCCAGCCCCTTGTTCTGTCTTGATTTTTTACCCACATTGCTATTGTTATGACAATTAAAACAGTGTTTGTGGCTGGGGTACAGCTGAGTGGTAGAGTACTTGCCTGGCATGCACAAAGCCCAGGGTTCATTCCCTAGCAACACATACACACACGTGCACAATTTTTTAGATTCACAAGTTCCCTATTTTCTTCACGTAGCATTATGTGTCCTATTTAGGATTTTCCTTTGAGAGTCTTCCTCCTTTTTGAAGCACAATCTGTATTTTTTGTGATTCCTTTATAAGAGTCTTTTGGCTGTGTGTTTCCCCAACACTTGTGTGAAGGACAGTTTCCCTGGTTCCCAACTACTGGTGACAGCCATTCTTAGCCTTTGAAAAGGCTTCTTTTTGGGCTCATTGTGCAACTTGGAGTCTGCTGGTCTAATCATCTGTCTTTTGTAGAGTATCTATGTTTTCTAAGTGCCTTTAAGATCATCATAGCTTTTATGTTCTGCCTGGATTTGGATGTCTTCATGCTTATCCTGCTTAGGACCTGTGGGTTCCTGTGTAGGTGTCGTTTTTCTCTCAGCTCTTGGGAACTCTGAGCTTAGTCTCTCTCAGTTTCGCCTTGCTCCTTTTGTACCAGTTGGGACTTCCTCCTGCATGCCCCTTGCCTCTAGCCATTCCTTTCCAGCTGCCACTTTCCCTATATCTGTGAAATACATGTGTATCCCAGGTCACTCTCTAACTGTAATTAAGGTTTCACTGAACCTGCTTAACTTCTTATAACTATTGTATCTTTCACTACTGCAAATTCCATTTGGTACTTTAAAAAAAATCTGTCAGTTTCAATAATCTATTGTTATTCAACTTCAATTCCAATTCCCTTGATTTCTTAAACTTATTGAATATATCTGTTTTACATTCTGTGCCTGATAATTCTAATATCTATCTACAGTATTTGCTTCTTTTTTTTTTTTTTAAGAGAGAGAGAGGGAATCACTTTATTTTTCCATCTGGCCTTGGTTTCTCCAACACTTAGTTGTGTATGTGGTGCTGGGGTTTGAACCTGGGTCCTCGTATATGTCAGGCAAGTACTCCAACCACTGAGCCACCACTCCAGCCCTCTACTAAGTCTTGTCCTTCTTTCAGGTGACTTTTTCTTCACTGATGCTCTTTTATGGTATATGCATGTCATTTGGAACTTTTTCTGTGGAATTTTATTTTTTGAGACTGAGATAAAATGACTTTCTTTTAAACGGATTTGTGTTTGCTTTCGACAGGATCTAGGATTATTACCAAAAGTGAATCTTTCAGCTCAGTTTTTGGTTAAAGTTTTTTTTTTGAGTCACAGGCACTATAAATTCTAATCACACATGTAGGTAAACGGAAGTTAGTGATTAGGAATTCTCAAAAAGATCATTTCTCTTTCATCCAGAGGCAAGTCTAGGACAGTCTAGATTCCTTCTGCAAGGCAGGGGATTTGCTACTTTTCCAGTTCATCGATGACATTATCCTTCAGTCATCTCTACCCACATCTCTAAGCTTCCAGCCTGCTTGATTTCTCTGAGTCCTACCTCCCATAGCCTGTGGCTCATTGAGACTGATCCAGCCATCAGGCATGATCAGATGACCTGACAGCAAGCACGATCGCCCTCATCCCTGTGGAATAGCGCTTGCTCGTTTCTTGTCTCTGCTCCCCACCCACTTCCCTTTGCTTCTGCTTTAAAGTATTTTAAACAGATAATGTATTATTACTTTTAAGTTTTCTCTACGGGGAGAAGTCTTGCACATCTAGTATGCTAACCAGAATAGAAGTCCTTATGATGGTTTCCAGCAAAAACTTCTTTAAAACACGGCATGTAGAACACAAGGTATATAGTATGTATATGCACGCACACACATACGCACACACATACATACACGCACACACATACATATACACTTACACCTGGATCTGCAAAAAAAAAAAAAATCTTATTTTTAAATCTTTATGACTTTTAGCAGCAGTCATTGCCTATGCTATCCATGCTCCAAAAACATTACAGTTATGCACTTAAAGATGGCCTATTTGGGGCTGGAGTGGTGGCTCAGCAGTTGGATGGAGCACTTGCCTGGCATGTGTGAGGCCCTAGGTTTGAACCCCAGCACTGCATGCACAATTAAGTTTGGAAAAACAAAGACCAGATGAAAAAATAAAAATTGATTCTCTCTCTCTCTCTTCTGCCCTCTCTCCCTCCCTGTCTCTTTCTCTTAAAAAAAAAAATATATATATATATATATAGTAGTGCCCTGTTTAAAGTGCCCTGGTTCCTAAGATTGTGCTGGGAGTGGTACTTTGAAGTCAGTGATTGGAACGTGTATATTTAACAGCTCAGTATGGAGTGATGACCACTTAGGTGAAAATGCTTAAATGGTTGAAATAATTTTTTTTCTTCAATTTAAATCAACAATGCTTACAGCATATGATAACAATTATTTCAGTATAATTGAAAGTAGGGGCCTTGGTTCATATCCTAGCAGAGTTATTGAGACTATACCATGAAGATGTGTTTACGTCAGGTGTGTTGGAAGTGCAGAGTGCCTTCCCGTATGTTAAATTTTCAACACCTAACGTAACACCAGGGACACAGTAAGCACTCAATAATTACTCACTGAAAGAACGATTTAAGGATTATAATCATCCCCAGGACCTCCAGACTTTTCTAAAGAAAACAAACCTGTGGCAATAAAATCATTACTTTCATCACCAAAGACCTTGATATTGGGAATGTCTTTTAAGTATATGTAAAGTGGCAATATATTGAAATTTTTGAAAACATTTTGAGGAACCTCACTGATTGATCATG
The DNA here is from genome assembly GCA_004027875.1 of Aplodontia rufa. NCBI lineage: Eukaryota > Metazoa > Chordata > Mammalia > Rodentia > Aplodontiidae > Aplodontia > Aplodontia rufa. The sequence continues at coordinate 14,465 of PVKS010022675.1, forward strand.
AAATACTTACTGCCGTTGCCTGTGGATTATTGGGGTAGACATTAAGGAGCTCCTGAGGAGGGTTTAAAGGTCTGAGATACCGTGTGATAAAGACAGTTTTTCCACTTATGTCAGTTACTGTCGTAAGGCACTGACGATTCGGAAACTTTAAGGCACATTCAGCTTGAAATTTCTCTGTTGCTTGAAGCAATTTCTCATCTTCCTGAGATTCAAACTTAAAAAAAAAAAAAAAAAGATTCCATGGGTTTACATATGATCACAGGAGACAAAGTGTCAGTCCATGTTTAGATGTGACAGTGTGAATCCAACGTGTGGTTTGGGAAGTGTGAGTCTTTACAGAACCATCACATCTTGGTGTCCCTGCACCAAGATCTAAAATTAGATTCCTTAAACACTTAAAACATGGGCTGGAGCGGTGGCTCAGTGGTTATGGGGCTTGCCCGGCATGTGTGACTACATAGGTTCAAACCCCAGCACCCACGTACACAACTAAGTGTCAGAGCAGCAAGGGCCATGTGAACCATGTGAAAAACTGAATTTAAAAAAAATTCTCTCTCTTACAAAAAAAAAAGCACATTCACTGGGATTAACAGAAAGTGTGTACACAGGCAAGCAGCCATATGGAAATGATCTATAAAAATAAACTACTAATTCTGATTGATGAGCCAAAAGTGGAGTTTTATGTGTATGTTGATGTTGGTTTTAAGAGGGGAAAACTCAAAAATCTAACATCTCCAATACAAAATGTTTCTCACAAGATCCTTGGGTAGAATTATAAAGCCAGAAATAATTGTACTTTAAGAAAGATGAGAAATTGAGTCAAAGATGGTGCGACAAAAGCTACCCAGGTGCATTTATCCCCATTCCTTTAATCCCGTTTATTTGCTCATTCATCTGATTACTTAAAAATGTTTGCTGATATTCCACTAGATTGCAGGTATTCTGGATGGCAAGTATGAACTGACCCCCTCAAGGACTTCCAGCCTAGAGGGGAGCACTGACAAGCCACCAGGTACCTGGGAATCTTAATGGAGCTTCTATGGGGATAAGCACAGGGTGCTCTGGGAGCGGCTAAGAGAAGCAGCCATACGCACTGTCCAGGAAGAACACCACAGACCTTGAGTCCCTGACCACTGGCTTTCCAAGTTGACCAAAGTGTCAGGAAGCCTTTCTACCACTTTGCCTTGAATGTTCTGTGTCTTCCTCTATAAGCAGTGTATGGAGGGCAGGGCCTGTGTTAAGTGTGTTCCTCCACACACCTAGCATGCATGTAGTAAGCACTTAATAAACATTAATAGTCATTAACAGTTGCTTAAACAGGATGCCATTTCATGAAGTGAAACAGGAATTTAAGTAGTATGCTATGTTGGCAATTTAAGTGCCAAGGAAAAGCTGAATACTAAAAGTATGGGTTGTTTATTTTGAAGCAAATTTAGGCAGAAATTCAAGTGCAACATTCAACTGAACATGAAATTCAGGATATCCTCAGCTGGCTCAATTCTTTGACCCCTAGGTTACTGGAAATATTTGCAGAAAACTGAATGGGTTTATCCTGCCTTTGAATGTCCCCTACTGACCAGAGACAGTTGTGAGAGCCACACTGCCTCTGCAAGCAGCAGCTCATGGTGGGGATGGCTCCCAATGTGCAGGCGACATTCAGACTGATGCCTTCTTCGTCCAGTGCCCCACTCTGACGAAATAAAACGCTCCAAGATGCTTGTTGGGAGTGCTGGGGCTGAGCCTAGAGCTTGTACATACTAAGTGCATGCTCCACCACTGAGTTACACCCTAGCCAAGAGCTGGACATTCTTCATGGACCTGCAGATGTCTGTATGCACTGCCGAGGGCTCACACATCAGGACCCAGCACCTACTGCGTGGGGCAGTGGACATGAGCAGCTAATGAAAACCTAATAACTACTGACTAATGAACCGTAGAACAAGTACTTGGTACCTTCTTAAGCATGTCACTCATCTATCAGGCAAGAAAAGGAAATGAGAGGAAGACTGTTAAATATTTCTTAAACTCATTTTTAACACAGACAGTGTAAAGTAAGGGATGTTAAAACAAGCGTTTCAGGAGTCGATTCTTTCAACTTTTCCATTAGTAAATGCCTTTTAAAAAAATCATATGGAGGGGCTGGAGCAGTGGCTCAGTGGTTTCAGCACTTGCCTGGCAAGCACGAGGACCTGAGTTCAAACCCCAGCACCACGTACACAACTGAGTGTTGGAGCAACAAAGACCATGTGAAAACATGAAATAGAGTTGTTTCTCTCTTTCTCTGTCTCTCTCACTGTCCCTCTCTTTAAAAAAAAAAAATCATGGAGGGGCTGGAGCCGTGGCTCAGAGGTTACAATGCTTGCCTAGCATGCGTGAGGATGTGGGTTCGAACCCCAACACCACATACACTACGATGTGTCGGAGCAACAAAAGCCACATGAAAAACTAAAATTGATTCTCTCTCCCTCTCTTTACCAAAGGGGAAAAAAAAAAGTCATACGGAGTAATTCCATGTGGGAGTCTTCCATTCACCCACATGGATAGTGGGACTCTAATCTACTAATCCTGGAAGTTACTGTTAGTGGCCCTGATTAGTTCAGGTGAGAGCTTCTCTCCCAAAGGGTCTGCAGGTGAATCACAGGGTGGTGTTTTCTGCCACTGCATGGAAAGGGTACCAGGGCCCTGTCAATCAACATGCCTCCCTTACCAGTGACCAAGAATAAGCCTTCTTTTTAGAATTCTAAGAGAAATGCTTCCTACTGCCACAATGGGGCAGTGAAATGCCACCAAAGGCAGCATGAGAGAAGAAAGACTGCTGGCCTTGAGGACCTGTTTCTGAGCTCTGGAGGCCTCTCCAGAGTCCTGCAGCAGGAGGTGAGGGCTGGGGCAGGAGGCCTAGCAGAGGAGTCTCAGGTTTTCACTGTTCCTGCCAGCCTCAGATCGCTTTGCATTTTGCAAGCTCACCTCCAGACTGGCTCCCAGCTGACTGCCTTCTCTTTTGTTAAGAATTCGTAGAAATAACAAACTCATCTTTTGTCTGGGAGCATTCACCTGAGTGAATACACTTGTCATCCTTCTCCTGAAGACAAACATTCAGAATATATATTTCCCTCTCTGAAAACAATCTGAAATGCATATGTTTTAATATTTCCTTGAGAACTCCAACTTTAGCGACAAAGCCTAGCACATAAGATTAATTTGAATTTCAGTGCATTTGTTTCTCTAATGACCCTTCATGTTCTGTATGTACCTTGCAAATGGGCTTTAAGAAGTATTTTTCTCTGTGAACCAATTTATAATACAGGAAAAAAAATGAATGTGTGCTCATTTTTTTTCCCCTTCTCCATCGGAATCTTAATTACAATGGGAAACTAGAGGCAGCAGAATACCAAGCTGCAGCACAGCTTGGGGGTTGACCACGTGTGTCCATGCTGGTAGAAGGTGGGTGGAGTTTCCATCTGCTTGTTTGGGTGCTCCACCCCAGTGCCTAGAGCTCTTGGGATGCTCAGTGCTGTGGGCTGAATGTACACAAGGTGGAGATGTCACCTCTGCCATGTGCTGCCTGTGTGACTCTGGAGAAGCAGAGTCTTTATTTTCCTCGCCTGTAAGTTGGAGATTCACAGCTGTAAGTCTGTAAGGAGAGAACACTTCTCTAACCTTGATGGTGCTAAGGACAGAGCACTATTCCTGGATTAGTTTACATGTGCATAAGAGGCCACAACCAGTACCTTCCCCCAAATCCAAGGAGGGCAGTGTTTGTAAGTGCTGCGTAAGAATTTCACGTTAGGAAAGCGATTCCCCAGTGATGCAGGCTGGGAACAGCTGTTAACAAATGGGAGTTCTAGGAGTTCTTTCTTCTAGAGCTGGTTAAAAGAGTACTGTGTATATGTTTGTCTCATGCAATGCATTGTGATGACCCTTGAAGGTCACCTGGCCTCAAGAGCCTGCGTATTGACTCATACACAGCGCAGCCAGGGACGAGAGAGCAGATGTGGCACTCTATTTCAGCATGCTTGCCAGCAAATGTCCAGTGCAAGAGCAATCTCATGTGCTCTTCTGTCGTATTTCATTTTCTTCACATTGAGAAAAGTCTTCTAAAAGCAGAACGTGTTTACATTTGTCCCACTCTGCCTAAAAATCTAGATTGCCAATTTACCTAAATGTTGGCTCTGGGGAAGTACAAACCCATGTATCTGTTCTCTCACCATCATTCTGTCCAAACTGAGAGAATAAATAGAGATTGCAGTCAGAGGAGGTTTTTGTATGGTGCAGAGTCTGCAAAGCTCTGCTTGGAGAGCACCCTGTCTGCCTCACTGGCTTGGGGCACGGGTTCCGGAGCCTAAGCAGTTACCTTGTCACGAACTGACTCTCCGGGAGCCAGCTGAGGCTCAATGGTGATGAACAGGGTGATGTAGGAGCCTTCGCTTAAGCTTCGGACAGAGTCAAAGCCGCGCTCGAGAATCATGTTTCGCTCCTTACTGTAGCCCAGAAGAACTGGGGGGATATCTATTTTAAATGTTCCATCAATCTGTGAAGAAAATGCAACTTGGTGAGCAATTTTCCAGCAGAGGTTCAAAGGCAAGTCTCAGGTTTTCATTATTAAACAAGCATCGCTCACACTGGCAGTCCATGCCACCCCATCCGTCTAGCTTGTTCAGACGAAATGCTGTCTCCTCATGAAAGCTGTTCTCTCTGCCACTCAGTTTGTTATACTAACATTTTCTGCTGTAGTTTATAGTTGTGTGCGTATTTATCACATTCTTCTAGATAATTACTCCCTGAAAATACTTTTCCTCTTTTTGTATCATCTTCCCCTGACATATAGCAGTGTTTAGTACACACATTAGGTGCTCAATAAACGTGGGCTGAATGGCAGATAAACCACCATGAAGAACTAACTTATGTAGAGTTTCAAAAGTGAGATCCTGTTCACCCTTGTAAAGTCAAAGCAACAACAAATTTATTATTTATTTTAAAGAGAGAAGGACAGTGAGAGAGAGAGAGAGAGAATTTTTGAGTTTTTCACATGGCTTCAGTTGTGTACGTGGGTGCTGGGGTTCGAATCCGTGTACTCACGCATGCTGGGCAAGTGCTCTAACCACCTAGCCACTGCTCCAGTCCCCAACAACAAATTTATTGAAGATTACTACTGCAGAATTACTAAGAACTGGAATTTGCAATTCACAAATATATAGCAAATTCTGTTTTTTTTTTCCTTTCAGTGTTAGTGGCATCCATTTCTCAGGAGAAATGAAGAACTTAGAATTTCAGTGAATATACCTTTTAGGGATGAATTGAATAGGCTTTTATTTTTTTCCCCATACTTTGACAGAGCTCACCAAAGCCTATACCTAATCAATGGTAGGGTACCAGGAGAGAGGGCGGTGAAGAAACAATAATAAAAAGTAAAGCTGAAATAACTGAGCACATTTATTCCATAATAGGTAGTGACGCAGGAAGGAACGCACACTGCCCGGAGATACTTGAAATGTAAGGGTTGAAGACAGGGCTGCTGGGCCTGGCTGCTGTTGACACTGGAGGCAGGTCACTGTGCTGGAGGGCATACCAGATGCAGCCTCCACTGGTTGTAACAGCCCAAAATGCCTCCAGACATTGCCAAACATCCCTTCGAGCGCACTTAAGCATGGAATATGGAGTCTGACAAAACTTTTTAAATGACTCATGTAATGAAATCAGTCTCCAAAGATATAATGAAACACATAAACCAAAAAGTTGAATAGTTCTCTCTTTTACCAGTCCCAGCATGTGGGAAGTTTCTGTAAATTGAATCCCAGCTGGATTGTAGGCTTTGGGATTTGAAGAAGTTGCTTAACATCTTTGGAATGGGGTTAGTGATGCCAGAGGTGCTGTAAGGCGTAATGGAGGTGACATATAAACAAAGGCATTTAGTATGCACCCCATACAGTTACTTCCAAACCAGGTTTCTACTTGTTACATGCAGCTGCAGAGAAATGATCCAGGGCCTAAAAAAGGGAAGTGCATGGATTATTGCACAGTCCAAGTGAGACAGTTTTAGGAGAGATAGTAAAGTGGCTAGGTAGTCAGGACAAAGGGCCCCTCTAAGAGCTAGCAGGTAGAGAGAGATTGACAGGGCACACTCAGGGCCTTCATATGCAAATGACCATGAGGCTCACCTGTGGGAGCAACTCCTTTGTCCCTGAGGCGGAAAACTAAGAAATGGGGGTGGACACAGATGGGAACTTGGAAAGAATTGCTACCTGTTTTGCGTACATTTTAACCAATGACTTTGGTACTAAGTTTCAATTTCTGCTTTGCATAGGTTTCAACCAATGATGTGGATGCATTTGTCAATGCCAGCTTTGCATGAATGTTAATTATACTCATACCCCAAATCAATATAACCCCTGGCCTAACCTCCATTAGCCGGTGCCCTGCTTCCAGGTGCCCCTCCACCTTGCGGAGTCTCTGCTCTCCTTCCTTAAATAAATTCTACTCCTTTTACTCCTCCTTCCGTAGATTTTATTCATGAGACAAGAACTCAGAAGACTGGCACTGAATTCCTGGGGTGCATTTCCACCACACCAAGAGCTGCAACACCCAGCTTTTAGCTGGGGAGCTGCTAACACTATTTTGGCTGCAGACGCCTGCAGCCAGCCCAAATTTCTAGTTTTAACTGGGAACTGCTGCAAACATTAGAAGTGGGCTACTTTGGCTGCTGGATCTGTAGTCAGCCCAGTCTCCATTTGCCAGCAGAAGCGGAGAATCCGGCCTCATCTCAAAAACCCCGCATCACAAGGAACACCTCCATGGCAGAGCTACTGGAAAGAGAACAGACAGCCTCCAGGTGGTGAAGGCCTTGTTGGTGACCTCCAGGAGGACAGCAGCGCCTCGAGGTCGCCAGGGCAGAACACATGGAGTTCTAAGTACCTTCCAAATGTGTAGTTCAGCAGTGCCAAATGTTACAGGCAGCTTGTTTCATAAAAATGATGTGCTCTTTATATTTTTCACTTAAAATCTGTTCAAAAAGGAGGCTGAGGCAGGAGGATTTCAAGTTCAAAGTGAGCCTCAGTGACTTAGCAAGGCCCTGTCTCAAAATAAAAAATAAAAAGGGCGGAGGATGTAGCTCAGTAGTTAAGCACCCTGGGTTCAGTCTCCAGTGCCAAAAAAAAAAAAAAGGAAATGTAAACTCTTTGGGCCAGCACCTCACCACAACATTATGTAGGACTGTGCCTTTTCCCTAGGGGTGACTGTAATTGCAGCTGATCCTTGAAACCAATCCAGGCCTCTCAGACTGGAGTTTTGGATTTAGTCTTGCTGGAGACTCTGTGGCCCAGGTAGCATTTGCTCTGTGAGGTTATCACGGTGGCTCATGGTCTCCTATTGCCATGGATTTAATACTGGGCTGTTCAGGAAATTTCAGAATCTTTCTCTGTCCCAGATGAGAGGTCCTTGAGAGTCACTCAAGAGGGGTCAACCTAATGGACCCCTGTGCAGAATGGCAAACCTTGAAGCAGGGAGCCTCTGTGAACAGGTCCGTGCTCCCGGGTTTTCACGTTTCAGGTAGCGTGCATCTGCAGAATGCCGGGAGAACGCACCTGGTGAATGGGCCATCCCCTGCCCCCAGATTTCCTCACAGTACTTGCCAGCATCACCCATTTCACTTTCATCATTTTGACAGATCTCTACATTGTCCCACCTTCACTTCTATTCAAATGTTTTAAAAAATCCCAGATTTGAACAGTCACACGTCACCTGTTAACTCTAGGGCTCTAGATGTTTAATAAGCCATGCGAGTATGATGGAGGACAACGGCTTCATACAGTCATTTTTTTCTTTTTTTAAAGAGAGAGAGGGGCAAGGGAGAGAAATAGAGAAATAGAGAAAGAGAGAGAGAGAGAGAGAAAGAGAGAGAGAATCTTTTTTTTTTATTTATTTTTCCATCTGGCCTTTTTTGCTCTGACACTTAGTCTGTACGTGGTGCTGGGATTTGAACCTGGGTCCTCGTGCATGCCAAGCAAGTGCTCTAACTGCTGAGCCACTGCTCCAGCCCCTCCTTATGTAGTGATTTTTACCTTTCCCAAGGCTTTGCACATATATTCTCTCAGTGTTGTTTCTGACAGGCAAAACAGATAGGGATTTACCTTTTTCTCATGGAATTCTCACTTGAGGTACTTACCCTTGCTTGGAAGTATATAGTGCTAAATGGAATTTTCACGCATCCCAGCCAGTGCCTCTCGATACGTGTGTGGATTCCACTTCCTCTTTCACGGTCATCCTAAAGGACACGTGGGAAGGAATAAGTGTTTGAGTGCTCCTGACACGTATTTATTTACTCTGTCAGCAGGAGAGCAAGAGGATTTTAACTGAAAGCATGTGGACCTCGGATATAGGAACCTAGTCAAGTTCTGTTCAGATGCTTTGTGGGGTGACCCTAGGAAAGTCACTCGGTGTTCTCATCAATCGACTGAAGATTTAGCGATCTGCTTTTCAGGGTTGTTTTAGAATTGAGTAAGACAGTGTACGTAAAGCTCGAACACAATTCCTGGTACAGTGGATACTCAGCTGATAATTTAAAAAGTCAGTTCTCTCCTCCTCCACTCCCCTTTCCCACTCTTGCCTGTCAAGTTTCCAACATGTCAGGCCCAGGAAGGAGGCACTGGTGCTCAGGACTTCCATGGTGGGTGGAGGATTGGCTAGTGAGCACAGAGTTTGGATGTCTTCCTGGAACTGGGAGCTTACCTCGGAGACGTCATACAGTACTTCATCGAAGATGTTAATGAACACATCGTCTTTCACTGACTGTAAACTCGCGGTGCTGTAATCGCAGTTCGGGGCCCTGCAGAAGAACACGTGAACAGGGACTATGAAGGCAGGCAAAGCAGGAGTCATGAGCGCTCAAGTCAACATGTGGGAAACACAAGGAGGAGCATGGATGTGGGGGCTAAAAGCAGGGCTTTTGTGTCAAGGATTTACCCCACAAGGGGTGCTGTGATGTCATATCTACCATCCAATGGAGAGAGCAAGTGATCGGAGGCTCTGTGCCCATCCAGACCCTGCGCTGTCTTGTCCTAGTGAGCCACTGCTTGGGTAAGCTTGGCAAGGAGCCATCTTGGCAGGACTGGTGGCCCTGTGGTTGGCCACAAGGTCTCCAGGGTTGCTGGAGTTTGTCCTGGGCGTCCTTAGGAGCTGGCCCAAAGTGTGCTTCTCCAGCAAGACCTTTGCCTCTTGCGAACCTCCCTCTGTCCTGTGCTGTGCGGTGGTCCCTGCGGCTCACTCACAGGGTGAGGGTCCTTTCTTGGAACACGGAATGGCTGGAGGCTGGGGAACCACACGTATTTTGTAGAGCGACTTCCTTTAATGTTTCTTGTTCCTTTTGCTCACCATCTATGTAATAGTGGAATCTGTCCCCCTGTTCTGGCTTAACTAGATCTAATCCCTGCTCTGCCTCTAATTTACCATGTGGTCTAAGTAAATCACCTTCCCTCTGCGGGTTTTCATCTCTTCTCCACAAAAGCAGAGGCTTGGATAAGACACAGTTGTTTCAAGTACTAACATAATAATCTTTTAAGTACCCAAAATCCCTTGACCAGAGTTCTGGAGTGCTTGTGTGTTTCTGGTGAGGGAGAAAGTGTCATGGGAACTAGGGAGTTTCAGACTTGCTTCAGAGAGGATGGGGAAGAAAGGAAACACAGTACAGGGCTGGGGGGTGAGGGAATGAGAAAGTGACTGTGAGCAGCCAGAACCGAGAGGGAAGGACAGTGTCCCGACAATGAGCCCAGATTTCCACGGTCAGACATCTTTCCATTTTTATCTTGAGTGGAGGCAGCTGCGGGCTGAGAAGGACACATGGGACTTGGCGTCTGGCGCTCACCAGCAATGAACTTTTTGCCTTAGTCCTTTCTTGCTGAGCCTCTGTTACCTTTCCCAAAAAAAATCCTGTAAGGGGAATACACGCTTCCCCGAATGCACGCTTACCTGAATGGAAGCTCGAGTTCTTCATTCCAGCTGGGATTTGGTCCTTCTGCCGTTGTCGTGTGGCAAATGGTTCGTTGAAAAGAGACTTCTACAAAAGGACGAACTAAAACCTTAAAATCAAGAACAAATCTGTGAGTCTGTCGTAGGAAGCTGAATCATTTTGTCCTTGGCAGTGGAATGACAGGCTTAATAAACAGAACGTTCTGAAGGACAATGAAGCAGACCAGTCCATGACGGTCCGTGACATTCCTAGGTGATTCTCAAAACCTAAGGTGTTGGGGTCTGACCTTCACTCCATTTCATCAGCTGCCCTAGAGCGATCTTGTTACTATTTGCATAAGTTCCTTCTGGAAGGGCTGCTAGGTGTGCTTTGTTAAGCTTGCCGATTGTCTTGCAAAAGAAGATCCGGGTGGTTTGGAATGTGCTAACTACAGGCTGTTCCCTAGTTGTTTGTCTGTACTCAAAATCTGCATAACCCCTGGCAACTCCCTTAGAAGGATTACTATGGGTTCCTTGGCTGTCTCCCCTCCCTATAAAAATCCGTGTGCCTTGGTAATAAACGGATTTTGAGCTGCCACCAACTCCGTGTTACTGACTCATTTTCCCTGGCCAGGCGGAGGGGGCTCCCACTGAAGGGAGTCCAGGGAGAGCCCCGTCACTGCACTCACCCTCCTGCTCGGCTCCGGCTCCAGGGGACAGTTCAGCTGGTCTGAGCCATCCCGCCCGCCCTCGGGGACGCCTGAGGTGCGACACTAAGGGGCAGGACTGGAAGCTGCACCTGGCATCGGTGCCTCTCACCTGGCTGAGGGCGTAGTCCGAGCTGTGGGCCGGGCTGTGTGAGCTGGGGGACGACACGTGCTTTTCACTGAAAGCCCTGGAGGACCTCGAAGGCTGCTGGAATTTGCTAGAAGGAAAAGTGTATGAAAGAGCGAACAATACGGAGGGTTTAATGTTCTACTGAGAATGCTTCAAAGTCAGGTCCCCTGGTGGCTGTGGAGACGGCACCTGTCTCTGAGCCAGTTCACATTTCAGAAGGCGTGGTATGCCCTGTCCTCCTGGTCACCTGGTGGTTATGAGGGTCTTCTCCAGATTCCATTTCCAGGCCTGCATGTCTGACTGTCCACCAAGGGAAAGGAAAAATGTCCCTCTCTCCTGCACCCCAGCGCTGGCTGGGTGGGAACCTGACTTCTCCCTGAGCAATGGAAACCTCTGCCCCTCTGGGTAGCAGAATGCTGACCACAAAATCCCTCCTTTGTGCAGCTTCAGGTCTCTCCCACTGGTTCCTTTAATCTGCACTGGACCAGAGCTATGGGCCCCAGCAAGTTCTCTCCCTCCAGATGGGGGTGGGCTCTACCTCCAGCAGGACCAATAGGTCTTGTCCCTTTCTTCTGGCTGCATTCTTAAAGAAACAAATGAAGATTATCTCCAGAAAGCCTCTTCCAGATAACCCCATCCCAACAACCCGCTTGCATATCTATGCTGAATTTTATGGTCTGTCAATTATTTTGTGTTCATTACAGAACAAAGCACAAACGATCTCTTTCTATGAGTGAACTTTTCAGAGTGAAGATTTCAGAAGATCTATGAGATAGTGTAAGTGGGATGTTTAACATCACAGCTACCAGAGAAAACCCTTTCCTCTTTGGGAAACCGTCAGTTCCATTATTTTAAGAACCATGTGTTTAGTAATACTGTTTCAGGCCCTGTATTAGACTCAGGTTGAATAAGAAAGTCCAGTCCAGACTAAACTGGAAGGCCCGCAGGAGAACGCGTGATCTCAATATATAGCCTACAGCCTGCAGAGAGGGGCACAGGCTGTAGGAGCCCAGAGAAGGAAGTAGAAATCCCACCTGGCTAGATGCCAGGGTGGGGGTGGAGACTTGGGCAGGTTCAATGGAAGCCTTGATGCCCTCACTACCTGGGTGCATGTATGTTGCAGTACGTGTCCTTGGATTACCTGAATGAGTGCTTTAGTACTTAAACCATTACACAGAACAAAAAGAAAAGAAACTCCTCTACATCCTTTAGAAAAAAAAAGAACAAAACAAAACAAACACCTCCGTGCTCTCTGTGTGTGAGTTTTCTCCCTGCAGTTGAGCTTTGAGGCAGTCGGATGGCTCAGGACAGCAGCGCCTGGCACAGACCACGGGGTTTAAAGGGGCCAGCCATGAGCTTGGTTGTCAACAGACACACTGTAATAGACCAGAGACTAACTGTAAAGAAAGGCAGGGCACAGCAGCAAGAGGAGGGAGGGTGGAGAAATGAGGGACTGCAGGGCTTCCTGCGAGTGACCTTGGCTAAACCACTCGTGTCCCCTTCTCTCTGTTTCCCCTTTTATGAAATGAGACGTTGGCGAATGTGCTCACTGTGGAGTTGTACAAGCTGAGAGAACAACACGTTCATTCGTTCTTTCATTACACGGTCAGGAACAATCCTTAGACTTTCTGTCTCTGCTCTCCAGTGGCCTAAGAAACTCAGACTCACCTCACCTGTGGCTGTGGGCTCCCTGCTGCCTGCAGGATAGTGGCATGGAAGTCCTAACTCTGGCCTCTGACCAGGTAAGAAGGAAGAACCAGACACTGATGGCACCCTCTCTGTAACCCTGCCTCTGGCTCCAGGTGATTTGATCATGAGGATGCCTGACCCCAGCTAGCACCTCAGCTTCTCTCCTGGGGGCCCCTGACTGTATGGACATCTGCTGTCACATGAACACGTGGCAAACAAGGAAGCCAGTGAGAGCAACGGCCGGGCGTCAGGAGCACCACCTTAGTCCCTGTGGCCTACGGTGTACTTCACCTGCACTTCTTGTCCTTGAGTTCCATGAGATGTTCTTCCCAATCCCACCCTGGCCCCTATTGACTTGTGAAGGCCAATGACAGGGCTGTGACATCAGCGAGAGCTCCCAGGCCCCACCGAGTAAAACCCACGTTCAGAGTGAGAGCAAGCGGGGCTCCTGCACCTTCCCTCCCAGGGCTGGGGAAACCCTCACCTTGCTGGTGGCTTGCGCACTGGAATGTCATAAGCCCGGACGATGTTTACCAGCAGCTTGATGTCGCCGTCAGACAGGTTTTGGGCTGTCACCTTCTTCCGCCCTTTCCTCCTTGGCCTCAGTGGCCGCTTTTGTTCTGCCAGCTTGAAAAGGCTCAGGCCCAAGATGCTAACGATTACAGAACAGGATTAGGACTCAGAGGAAAAGGAAGGCCGAGAAAACTGGGGGATGACTTTCCCAATCTCTATCCCAAGGCTTCTCACAGGCCTCTGGAAACTGTCCATTGAGGAGGGCGGAAAGAGTCTAGACGCTTTGCCAGTTTACTGCATGGGGACGGTCTAGACACTGCCATCCACTGCAGGGGACAGTCTAGACGCTCTGCCATCCACTGCAGGGGGACGGTCTGGACGCTCTGCCATCCACTGCAGGGGGACGGTCTAGACGCTCTGCCATCCACTGCAGGGGACGGTCTAGACGCTCTGCCATCCACTGCAGGGGGACGGTCTGGAAGATCTGCCATCCACTGCAGGGGGACGGTCTGGAAGTTGCTAATTGACTGCTTGTGTTGCTTAACATTTTTTCAGCTGCTGCTCATCACAGGAAGACAGCCATGCTCACAGCCAGCCCCGCAACACACCTGGAGCTCTCTCACCCCTCACTTTTGCTCCTGCCAGTCCTGCCCTCCCTCCCCAAGGCCAACATCACCCTCTCACCCAGGGATCTGGTTATATCAGCTGGAGGGTCACAGCCTGTCTGCACCCACCCCCAGCATTATTAACTGCCCCATCCACATGAGGACAGTGCACACAGCTGTGTACGCAGCCTTCTCACTGTCCCTGGGTACACAGAGCTGGGTGTGAATCCTGGCTCCACCCCTTGCCCTGGGGCAAATCTTCACCTCTTTAAGTCTCCATTTTATCATCTGTGATGGGTAGGATCCACCACTCCTGGAGTGATGGAGAGGATGAAGTGACGATATCCTGGCACTGAGCTCTGCTCAGCAGGTCCCTGAAAAGGCCACTGCTAGGAAGAGGACAGTGACTGTAATGCTAAGTGACTATGCGACAGGAGGCGGAGGAGGTGGAAAATCCTTCTCTTCTCAATCTCTACTTTTCACTGAGATGATATCCAAGCAGTACTTCCAGGAAGAGGAACACAACATGGCCAGGGGACCATGGGAGAAAAGGATGGGGCAACACGCCTCGGTGACTGAACAGAAGCGCCTGTCTGCAAGTGGACATTACAATGTCAATGCCAAAGGGCCACGAGCAAGGCCGGCTGTGCAGAGCCAGCCACGGGCTTCAGGCTCCTGGTTCTCAGCCTCACTCTGGAGCAGCCTCCTGCCTGAGACCTCTTTGCAGAAGGCACAGGTCAGCTGAGGATGGGGGCCCTGCAGCTGCGGCCTGGCACTACTGTGGCTCCCATAGGTAGCCCCTAAGGGTTTCCAGGCGCAGTTCCCTTTGTTCTCCAGGGTCCTGCACAGAATAGGTACCTTCTATTTACCTGTTAAGCACTTCTATATATCAAGAAGAGTGCCAGGATCTTACCTCTAATGTACTTATACTTCAAGTATAATATTTACCCCATTTCAGATGGAGAAACTGGAGGCTCGGAGAGGTGATAAGATTTGCTGAGGGCTCCTTACGGGAGAAGCTAGGGTTCCAACTCAGGTCACTGACTATAGAGCCCACACTATTAGTCACCCAAATTCAGGGTCCTAGCCAGCAGCTATGCCAGGCATCCTAAGATGGCAAGTCCTTGCCTTATCAATGCTGCCTCCCTTCCCGGGAGTGACTCCTCCCATGAGACTTAGATACTCCATGAAATCAAACTGGGAGCACTGTGTGACTGAGACCATTAAATACTGAGACATCTTAAAGTCAAGAACAAACTGAAATTAAAAAAAAAAAAAGAATGAACGTACCCTGAGCCTTCAGAACTTAATGCAGAAAGAAAAGCAGAAAAAAAAAAGAGAGGAAAAGGTAAAACAGCATGAAAAATCACCATCTGTTCTGTGTCACTTTCATGACTGTGACACTCAATGACAGGACTTGGCAAAGAGAGGTGTCCGTGTGAACATTTGCGGACACCGTGCCCATCTGTGCGTGGATGGAGGTGGAGGGTCGACCTTCCCACCAGTCTGATACAGGAGGGGTAGGACATGCACAAGAATGACCTTCTTAGGACACCAACAGATTTGACTACAGGACCCACCCCTAGCTGAGACCTTTCAAGATTATTCTACATAACAGGGTAACAGGCAGTGGATTCCAGCTTCCTCCTCAAAGTCCTTTTCCCAGCTGCCCTTACCTCCCAGTGGGGGCCGGAAGCAGCCCTCCCTGCTGCCCTGCGACCTTACAGCTCCTGAGGATGAGGTCGCACTCACCTCCAGGGCCCTGTGATGGGACATTCTGCAGATTTGGAAAGCAGAGGAGGACCTGCAGGAGGGTACTGCAGCCAGGGCTACTTTAACTGACTTGCGAAATGGTGAAGTGGTTGAGAGGTGAGCGGGACTGTACTGGAACACAAGGGGTGACTTGTCCTAACAGAAAGCCTTCAGCTGATGTCATTGTGAGCTGTTAATCAGCCACAACCAGGCTTCCAGCATGGTTCGGGCCCCAAATGCGTGCCACATAGATTAAAAGATCTTGTATGACATCTTTCATATAATAGAATAAAAATAAAAGTTTTACAGGAAGTAATAATAAAGACTTTGATAATTTTTACCTGATGTTGGGAACTTCTTCTTCTATAACCAAATCAGTAAGAAGAAAATGATGTTTTGCAATTAGGAAACGATTTATCACTGATTCTCTAACCTGGGGAAAGAAATCAGCTTTAATTAAAATGTTCTTCTTTAAAGTTCACAGTTCACTCTCCACACGCCTTCTGGTCTTTGCAAAAGGTCACCTCATTGCCATTGCCACCTCCACCCCCGCCTGCTGTGACCTTTCTCTGTACACTACTGGCCCCTTGCTGCCAGTTCTCTGGTTTCCCCTCTAGACAGAAACCTCCTGGAAGGAAGGAGTTTTCTGTTTGGTCCACTGTTATATTTCCAGGAGCTGGAAAAGTTCTGGACACAGAAGATTGTACAATTTTGCTGGATAAAAGCATTACCAATCACAAATAATGAAAATAGGGCCAGTGTGGAGCACACACATTTCAGAGCCGATTCTGCAGTCCTTATTCAGAAGGATCCACATCCTAATTTATTTATTATTTATTATTTTTTTGTTTGACATAATCATACATATTGGAGAGAATTGTGGTTACTGAAGGGAAAAAGAGGGTGAAAAAGAGGGTACGAGCCACAGAAAGAAAGGAACCAGACCTCAACAGACCAAGGCGATTTACTGCAATAATACAGGGAAGCACTTACCAAGCGGAAAATGGCAGCTTGGCTTTCGGATAGTGGTCTTTTATAGGCTGAATTGGGGTGAGGGTCACAACAGGGATTTCAGTAGGTGGAGACTAAACTGAGTTTCTCCACAGGTGGGGATCCTCTGATAAGGACCTTAGACAATAACTTCTGATAAAGGTCTGAGTCTGTAGATTCACTGAGGAGGGGGTCCACTGCCTGGCTGAGTGGCCTCTGGTAATTCTCCATATCCATCAGTTACATATTCATGCATACATGGATACTGCCATAGTGAGATAGTGAGTTAAGGCCATCCTAGCCAAGATCCACCCCCCATCACGATCTATTTAAAGAGAGACTTCAGGGACCAGGAGGACAGCCTGGTGATAAGAGTGCTTGCCTGTCACATAAGAGGCCCTGGGTTTGATCCCCAGCACTGCAAAAACATTAAAACAAATAAATAAAAATACAGACATCAAAACTTAAATAAAGGACCTCTAAATGCCATAAATGCTTTCTTTTTTCTTGTTTTGTACATGAGCTACAGGGTAGGTAAATTAGATGCCAGAAATGCCTTGTACTCACTACAGTATTTCTTACAAATGAAGTTTATTAAAGAAAGGAAAAATATAAAATGATACTTCAACTTTAATTTTCTAGTGAATAAGGGCACTTAGAATGTGGTTTAAAAACTTGTGTATTTTTTTTTTTCGGTTACAATGGCGATCATCGTAATGCAACATAATCTAAATGTAAGCATTCAAATATTTGAAAATACATGACTAAGAAATTGTGGCCCTTGTAATCATACTCCATTTAAGGTAATCACTGATTGCAAACATATCCTATGCGATTTCACATATTCAAAAGTAAAGATAATTGTCAATTGCTTACATAGTTTTCTTTATGTGGCTTGCGTAAGATGACATAGACAACTATAGAGCCATAGTAACAAAGACAGCATGGTACTGGTATCAAGACAGGAAAGAGACCAATGGAGTAGAATAGAAGACCCCGAAACAAACCCTCAAATCTTTAAACATCTGATTTTTGACAAAGGGGGACAAAATATTACATGGAGAAGTGACAGTCTCTTCAACAAATGGTGCTGAACAAACTGGTCATCCACCTGCAGAAAGTTGAAATTAGACCCATATCTTTCTCCTTGCACGAGAATGAAATCAAAATGGATCAAGGAGCTAGGAAGTAAACCAGCTACCTTGCAACTGATAGAAGACAAATTAGGTCCAACACTTCAGCATTTGGGAGTAGGCAAAGACTTTCTCAACATGTCTCCAAAAGTGAAGAAAGTAAAGTAAAAAATCAGTGAATGGGATGCCATAAAGCTAAAAAGTTTTTGTACTGCCAAGGAAACAATCAAAAGAGTCAAGAGGTTTCCTATGGAAATGGAGAGAATCATGGGATATTATTCCTCTGACAAGGGTCTCATATCCAGAATCTACAAAATCCTCAAAAATCTCAACTACAAAAACACTAACAGCCCAATTAATAAATGGGCCAAAGAGCAAAATAGAAATTTCTCACCAGAGGACATTGATCAAGCCAATGAATACATGAGAAAGTGCCCTAAATCTCTAGTAATCATTGAAATGCAAATGAAAACCACATTAAGATATCACCTTACACCAGTCAGAATGGCAAAAATGAAGAAAATAAACAATAATAGATGCTGGAGGGGCTGTGGAGAGATAGGGACACTAACACAGTGTTGGTGGTGCTACAGACTGGTGCAGCCCCTCTGGAAAGCAGTGTGGAGAATCCTCAAAAAACTAGAGATGAGCCCACCATACGACCCTGCTATTCCACTCCTGGGTATCTTTCCAGAGGATTTAGAATCAGCACATTATAGTGACACAGCAATATCTATGTTCATAGCAGCTCAATTTACTATTGCTAGGCTATGCCCATCACTGGATGAATGGATCCAAAAACTGTGGTACATATATACCATGGAATTTTACACAGCAATTAGAAACAATGATATTGCAGCCTTTGAAAGTAAATGGATGGCTATGGAAGAAATTATGCTGAGTAAAATCAGCTTAACCCAGAGAACTAAAGGTCGATTGTCTCCACTCATCTGTGGAGGTTGGGACTAGACCCTGGCCAGTGAGAAAGTTGGTCTATTATCATGTGTTAAATCCAGATAAGGTATAATGTTATACAACATAATCCTTTTTTAGTGATATTGTGGGAAGATTGTGGGAAGGGGAAGGGCGGGATAAGGGTGGGTATTTGCGGGGGGCACTCCTGGGGATAATTCTAATATCCAGAATCTATACACATTTTATATTATTTTGTTAAAAACTTGTATGGTTGTTCAAAAAAAATTTATAAAAAAAAAAAGAAGATATAGTCATTTGTAAGAATGGAGGGAGACTCTCCCACCCCAGAATTCTGGGTCTTTCCTCCCAGTGAAACCTGTTTTAAGTGATTTTTCTTACCTGCTGGAGGTATTTGGCTACAATAGCCCTGTGGGTGTCTATGTGGTCCTTGGTGTCAATTACATTTCTGTCTTGTAAACGCTTCTCATAGTCCTAAAATTAAAAAGACATGATAATTTTACAATTGTAAAGTATTTTCCGATGCTGTCCTT